>JAABUG020000003.1:338420-406742 GCA_011319215.2 Scortechinia acanthostroma
TTAGCTCTTAAATGGGATGCGCATTTGTGACGCTACATGTTTGACATGTTTGCATCTTTAATCTCTATCGCGTCTTAGAGCTTCGCGCGGCGATGGTTTCGGTACACCAGCTCCGTCGGACTTTTCACTCAGTTGTTAATTTCACGGCCACGATGTCGAAGAGACAGGCAGAACTGTCGCTCGAGGATGAGCCTGCAGTAGGCTCTCCTGTTTCGAAGAAGGCTCGTGTGGAAGGCGAGCCTGAAGAAGGCGATCCCCGCAACGGAGCATTGCCTTTGCGACGGGCTGGTGGCCAGGAAATGGAGGAGCACGAACGCAAAGGGCAGAATATCCTTGCAGCAGCTGATCATGAAGAGGAAGAGATGGAGGAGGCACTACCAGAGGACGACGAAGTCGCCGAAACGTCCGATGTCGACGAGAACCAGCCAGTCATCGCAGCGCCGAAACGCCAAAATGCACCTATGGAAGGCTACAGCGACCTCTACCTCGACACGATCAATCGCGAAATCCTCGATTTCGACTTTGAGAAGCTGTGCTCCGTCAGTCTTTCAAATATCAACGTGTACGCCTGCCTGGTATGTGGCAAATACTTCCAGGGCAGGGGCCCCAAATCGTATGCTTACTACCATGCTCTGGAAGTTGGACATCATGTCTTCATCAACATATCGACAAAGAAGGTTTATGTTCTTCCTGAAGGATATGAAGTCAAGAGCAAAAGCTTGGAAGATATCAAATATGTTGTAGATCCTCACTACTCAAAAGAGGAGGTTTCTAAATTGGATAAAGAGGTTCATGATGCTTTTGATCTTGCAGGTAATCGTTACAGACCTGGTGAGTGTTTCCTTCAAATCCGCTGAAGATTTTCCAACACAAACTAATGCATTTGATGTCCCCCATAGGCTTCGTGGGAATGAACAACATCAAAGCTAACGATTATCTTAACGTCGTCGTCCAGCTCTTGGCTCACGTTTTCCCAATTCGCAACTATTTCCTGCTGCATCAATTTCCCGTACCAGGCACGCCAGAGTTGGTCCTTCGCTTCAGCACATTGGTACGCAAATTGTGGAATCCCAAGGCTTTCCGCTCGCATGTTTCGCCGCACGAGTTGCTGCAGGAGATTGCACTCCGGTCATCGAAGCGCTTCACCCTTACCCAGCAGTCTGACCCAGTGGATTTCCTCTCCTGGTTTTTAAACCATCTACACCTGTCCCTAGGTGGTTCAAAGAAACCGTCGTCGACCCCGACGAGTGTGGTACAGGCTGCTTTCCAAGGTCACTTGAGAATTGAAAGTCAAGCCATTACTGCGCACTCAGATACCCAAAACGCTCGTCTGGTCTTCACCGAATCAGGCCCTATCAATAGTCAAACCAAGCCATTCTTCATTCTGGCTCTGGATCTTCCACCAACACCCCTCTTTCAATCCGCGAACCGAGAATCTATCATCCCCCATGTTCCGCTCACAACTCTTCTGAACAAATACAACGGTATTACTGCCTCCGAGAAGGCGGCTGACCGTGTCCGACATCGCCTTCTTCATCCTCTACCCCCTTACCTCTTATTCCACATCAAACGATTCAGCAAGAACAGATTCGTTTCTGAGCGCAATCCCACTATTGTCACTTTCCCGTCGCCGCGCTCCTTAGATATGTCGCCGTACGTGGAACCTAACCCGGACATCTGGCCACCTGGAGAACCGATTCTATATGATCTCGTCGCCAACATTATCCTTGATCCAACTGTGGCAGCACCAGGTGCCGCCGAGGATGCTGCAGAGAAGGGCATCACCGCCGCGGGCGGCACATCGTCGGCTGGGGCTGGTGCCGGCAGTGAGAGGGTGGCCTGGCTCGTCCAGCTCCACGACAAAGCCATGGCAGAGGCGAACAGAAGACATCAAAGCCAAGGGGCCGGGGAACAGCAAGGGCCTGAATGGCTGGAGATCCAAGATCTATTTGTCAAGAAGGCTGAGAGTGAGACTCTGTTTACGCGGGAGGGCTATCTGATGGTTTGGGAGCGTCGGAAGATCCCTGGTATGAATAATCGGAAAGGCAAGGGCGCTGCCAAGTGAGAGGAGAGTGCCCTCCTGTATTGGGAACAACACAACTCAGTGGTTTATTTCAAAAGGTACCAGCTGTTGTAGATCAAGTTGCATGTGCATGATATACTGATACGGGACTCGCTTGGAGAGATACTATTGTACAATTAGATGTGATGATATAACGATGGTGATAATGTTCCATGTGGTTTTTTTTTGCTACGCAAGTATGTAGGATCCTGGAATGGAAGCTAATTGTCATCAGTTCGTATCACTGTTTCACCATACAGCGCCCTTCACTTAGGAGGAAGGTTAAACTCAGGCCAGGCTTGTCAATCGCAAAGTGACAAGACAGTTACTAGTCTTGGATAGCACGCTCATAGATTTCCCCAACCACAAAATCGCTTGCCGATCCTGATTGCAGCGCCTGATATCACGCCCCACACGCTTGCATTCACTGCGGCTTGCAAGCCCACCATGAGGGCCATCTTGCCCATATATGCCATTATATCAGAGGAGGAACCACCTCCGCCCCATGCTCCTAGGGAACGGACGTCTGAACGTCGAGGAGACCCTACAGATGACAGATAGGAAGTGGCGAGGGAACGCAAATAGTATGACTCGAGGGGAATGAAGAGCGCAGTGGTGACAATAGAGGCGATGTGCGAAGCAAGCGAGTCGACTGGATGGCAAGAAAGGATTGTGACGCGGTGTGGGATGGAGGAGGCATCAGTTGTCATGCCCCCAGAAGCGAGAGCGTCCGCTAGGGCCGGTGGCAGCTCCCCATCGGAAGCACTGCCATGAAGGGCGTCCGCTTCCGAGGTCGGCTCAAGATTGTCGTCCTGGCTTGGCTCTTCCACGCTGTCTGGTAAAATGTTGGCGAGGATTGAGACCGGCTGCGTGGCGGGAGCATCATGCGTAGTCTGCCCATCTACTGTGTGCTGACCGCTATCTTGATCGTGTAATGCTCCGGTTTCAGGAGACAGTGCGGTGGTCATATTAGAAAGTCCATCGCTGTCTACAGCTTCCAACCCAGCTACCGTAGCGAGACTCTGTCCCTGATTCGCTAGGAGATTGTCCAGGAAATCCTGGATCGACCTACGGTCTGCTGGCTCTCCATTGTAGTCGGACCGATCGATTTCGTTGGCAGTCCTTGGATTCTGTGGACTCTGGTTGTGCGCATTACGGTTTCCCAAGACTTCCAGCTGCATGGTAATCACGTCCGAGTTCTGATGGATTAACGATGCTCGGACACGTGGCGAAGTTGGAGGCGATGTTGCAGGAGACGACTGTCGAGATAAAAGGGTATTGGATCGTGAGTTGAGCCGGCTCTCGGGTTGCTCAAAGGAGCGATGGGTGTCCCCGGATGGGTTGGCTGAATCTGCAGCAGAAGGAATATTGCTCGACGCCCCTAGTATGGCTGCCTCCAAGGAGAAACCTGTGCTCAACTCGGCAGGCGACTGAGAAATCGGATGATCCTCACCGGATAGCACCCTGTTTTCGTTATATTCTGCGTCTTGGCCATGCTCCTGTGTGGAAACATTTAGTCCAGAAGATCCGGACTGCGCAGCTTCAGCATGATCCTGGAGAGCCAGCTCCTCAGGAGAAGCGGTAGGCCGTAACGTCTCTTCCTGTGGTAAACGAGATTGGTAATGCGAAGAATTGAGCTCTGTTTGTAGCTCTGTGAAACCGTCCCTAAGTGACGAACTCCCCTTTTCTTTCGGTTCACGCCGTGGCCTAGGATGAACCAACGACAAGATCCAGTCTCGCAGGGAAGACAATTCGTACATCACATCCTCTGTGAGAGACAGATTACTGCGGCGATTCTCTTCTTCTGCTCTGCGCCCAAGAGTTGGCACCATCCAGTCTATCAGATCATTCTCGAACGCCACTTTGATGGAAAGTTCATCCGCAAGACTCGGCTTCGGTAATCTTCGGCGAATCAAGCGATAGATCCTTATTTCTATTATGGGCCGCAGATATACGTAGAGATAGACGAGAAGAGGCGGAGCCTTGGATAACCCCAGCGCAAAGTTGATGATGGCTTTGAAGGAGAGCTCTGTAGGCAAAGGCGGAAAATGCATTGAGGTCAAGTTGCCTATCGGGAAAAGAAACTGAATACCTGGAAGAGAATACGGCTGGACTAGATGCAGGGATTGCAGTAGTGAGTATACATATGTCTGCAATGCCAAGACAAGCAGAGTGCCTCTCGCTCTGCCAAAGAGTTAGCAAAGAGTTAGCTGAACACTTTCAACTATATATCAGACACCTACGCCGAATGGAATATGTTCAGCGAGGCCCGCACAAGGCGTGACCAAGGGTCATCATCGAGATGCTTGCTCTGCAGAGAGGCAACAAGGCGTTCAAGGGGATGATGGCGACAGATAGATAGACAAGTAGACACCGCCCATGCAGGGATTCCAGAGAAGTAAAATCCCACTATCCCCATAGATGAGCGTTCACGACCTATGATATCCAGTAGAGGAACATGGGTGTAGCTCTTGAATGCCTACGATACACTCAAATCAGAAAAGCTTTTAAGGTTTTAGATATAAGTACGACTCTGTATTTACCTGTATTCGCCCTGTCAATGATGAGGTCCACCATGAACTAAGGAAAACAGCGACTTGATCAAACGTGGCCATGATCAGTCCATAGTCGTTTTCGGCAGCAATCATATCGATCTTCTGCTGCTCGTTTGGAGCGCCGGCATTTCGATCTTCGCTCACGACAATCCCCATTGTTGAAAGGATGTCATTCTTAGCTCTTCGTAATTCCCTGCCAAAGCTCTTAGAATCCGGATTTATCGGATGCCCTCTTTCGTCGTAATGCTGGACGTATCCGTCCGCATGGACAGCGGAAGCCCTTCGATGCACTCGGCCAGATGCATCAGCCGCGGGACCTGCAGGAGGCTCGGGGGGCTCGTACGGAGACCGGCCCTGCTTGACAATCAGGTATATTCCAACACAATGCATAAACACAACCCATGTTCATAGCCAGCAATCCGATGTCTTCTTTCAGCAAATCCGAACAGGGATCATTACAGATGACAAGACGGCAATCAAAATAACATGTTGGAAGTGATAATGTCTCAAGGAAGACTACAACGAATGAAATATGAGATTCAAGCCTACCAAAGCAAGTCGATTTCTATAAGCCTGCCGCCCCATTGTGAGCTATTGGGAGAGCTGATCCTATGCGTCAATAAGTCATGAGCCCACGGTTCAGCATCAACTATCCTTTGGAATAAGTCGAAATCGAGAGCTTTGTCCTGAAAGAAAGGACCCTGAGTGTTACAACCGCGATGAAGATGGTCGAGACTCATACTGATAGTTGGGAGGGCCTGGTCACGTGTGAGCTGATCGCGGCTGCTGCGCTTGGTGCACGGACCAACGTTTATCGGTCTTTTTTTTCCCTTTCCGGTTGACAAACAGAACAAACATCGTGGAAAAAAGATCAAAAGTTTCTGGAAACAGCGCAGTCCTATGTCGCTCTGAACGGCAAGAAGCATTTCGGATTGTGTGTTACTGGGCAGATTCTGGACATATGATGGCGCGCTAGTTCCCTTGCAATATCAACTTCAAATCCACCAAGAATCATGTCTAAAGCTGTTGTCAAGACGACTTTCGAGGCGTCTCGCACGCTTCGTCCCATATACACCGGAGGAAGTACCGCACTCGATGCAAGTGGTCGGTTACTGGTGACTTGTGTCGGCGAGGATGCATTGATTGTGGATCTTGAGACTGGCGACCAGCTTGCCAGTCTCGAAGGGGTGAGTCTGGACTTTTTACCCAAGTGTCACCGAGTCGCAAGTCGCTGACCCAGAATTGCTAGGATGGAGAAATCATCACCAGCTTAGCAAGTAAGTGTTCCACTTTTGCATTTTCCCTGCCACTGACCTGTCTTTGAAGTCTGGAGCTAACAGTATTATCAGTCTCTCCATCGGCTTCCCATGTCATCGTCTGCTCACGGTCCCTGTCAATGCGAATTTATGCCTTAACACCCTTCGACGAGACCTCCAGAACACTTGAAACAACTCTTCTTCGAACTCTGAAACCCCATACCGCACCTGTCGTGACATCTACGGTCGACCCGACTAGTACACTACTCGCTACCGGAGCTGCAGATGGCTCCATCAAGGTCTGGGACATTAGGGGAGGCTATATCACACACACCTTCCATGGTCATGGCGGTGTTATTTCCGCCCTGTGCTTTTTCCAGGTCCCACTTCAGGATGGTGACACAAAATCTTCCTCGAAAAAGAAGCAGTCAAGGAAGAAGTCCGTGGATCTGGACGGTGACGAGGACATGGCCGAATCTGACTCCGCGGTGGGCTTCCGACTTGCCTCGGGAGACGAAGAGGGCAAAGTTCGAGTGTGGGATTTGAACAAGAGGAAGTCAGTGGCAATGCTCGAGTCTCACGTTTCTGTAGTACGAAGCTTGTCTTACTCTCCCTCTGAGAATGCACTACTATCTGGTGCTCGAGATAAGACCGTCATCGTCTGGGACGTGAGGACCTTCAAGACACGGCGAATCATACCCGTGCTCGAAAGTGTCGAAGCTGCTACATTTGTCGCCGAAAGTGGGCTGTGCATGGTGGCAGGTGAAAACGGGAAATTGCGCGTCTGGGACTGCAATCGCGGAGGAGAGGTGACCAAAGAGCAAGAAGCTGGACCTGATTTTGAGGCGGTTGTGGCCATCCACTACTTCCCTGGTATGAAGTTCGCCTTGACCGTCCATGCAGATCAGACCCTGAGGCTTCATTCCCTCGAGTCTTTGTCCGCCTTCGAGCCGGGTTCCACACTGGATCCTTTGGCAGTTGTCAGACGCATATCAGGCAATGACGACGATATTATCGATTTAGCATATGTTGGTCCCGATAGATCAATGCTGGCACTTGCCACCAACACGGAAAGCATTCGCATCGTATCAGTCGCTCCGTCCGAGGACCGTCCGTCAAGCCAAGACAGTGAATATTTCGGTGCCGATGTCGCACACCTCGAGGGCCATGACGATATCATCATTTGCATTGATGTAGATTGGTCTGGACATTGGTTGGCGACTGGCGCGAAAGATAACTCAGCCCGTCTTTGGCGACTTGATCCCAAGACGTCATCTTATACATGTTTCGCCGTCTTCACAGGTCATGCAGAGTCATTGGGAGCCATCAGTCTTCCTCGAGTGCCGCCACCAGCCAACACACCCGCACACAATGACCCTCTGAACCATCCTCCCTCATTTCTTCTTACAGGCTCTCAGGATCGTACAATCAAGCGATGGGAGACTGGAAAGCTAGCCTCCCTCAGTTCGTCGAAACCGCACTCACCCAAGGCTTTTTATACCCGAAAAGCCCACGAAAAAGACATTAACGCCCTTGACATCAACCCTAATTCAACTCTCTTTGCTTCTGCTTCACAGGATCGGACCGTGAAGATCTGGTCCACTGAAGATGGCTCTGTGGTCGGTGTCCTTCGCGGACACAAGAGAGGAGTCTGGTCTGTTCGCTTTGCCCCCCAAGACACTCCCATCATAAGCGCCGACACGAAAAGCAGTACGAACAGGGGCCTCATTGCCACAGGCTCCGGAGACAAGACAGTCAAGCTTTGGAGTTTGTCCGACTACAGCTGTCTTTTGACATTTGAAGGACACACGAACAGTGTGCTGAAAGTCATCTGGCTCCCGCCTTCAGAACTGTCTACTAAAGGTGGAGACGCAGAGGAAGACGATGCAGATGCTTCGGCGCGCAAAATCGCTGCCCAGCCTAAACCTTTAGTCGCTTCTGCAGCTGCCGACGGATTGGTTAAGATATGGTCGCCTTATACCGGCGAGATCGAGGCTACCCTCGACAATCACGAGGATCGAGTCTGGGCGCTAGCCAGCCCTACACCCTCCGGCTCTCGTGCCGATGTCAAATCGTCTACTTCGCAAAAAATCTCTACCCCGTACGCGCTCGTCTCCGGCTCAGCTGATTCCACCGTCACCTTTTGGACTGATACCACCTCGGCGACTTACACTGCTGCAGTGAGCGCCAACTCTGCCCGCATTGAGCAAGATCAGCAGCTGCAGAATTACATTAGAGCGGGGGCTTATCGCGAAGCTATCATATTAGCACTTCAGCTTAACCATCCCGCACGACTCTTATCTATCTTCACAACCGCAATCGACGCTGCGGACAATCCGTACTCATCGGACGCAGACAAAGACGAGCGTGTCAACAGTCTGACCGGTGACGCATCGATCGATGAGGTCCTTCAATCCCTCGATCCATCTAATCTCCGCCTTCTACTACTCCGATTGCGCGACTGGAACACTAACGCGCGCACTTCTCGAGTGGCGCAGCGAATCCTATTTGCGTTATTCAGATCATATCCTGCTTCAACATTCGTGGAGCTGGCAACCTCTAGCATGGCAAAGCGAGGCAGTGATAGTCGCACTGCAGCAGGCATGAAGGATATCCTGCAGGCTTTGGCCGCGTACACAGAGCGGCATTATCGCCGTATTGAAGAGCTGACGGACGACAGCTTCCTGGTCGAATGGGTTCTGGGTGAGATGGACGGCGGCGTAGGCCTTCTGGGAGACGCCGGTGTCTCCAGGACAAGCGACGCCAATGGTGATCAAGTACCTGAACATGAAAAAGACTTCATCATGTTGGGGGTATAGATGCTGCGCTCGTGAGCTGGTTAATGTATAAAGTATATAGAGAATGATGTATTGGCGCTTCACTGGCGGAGTACGCTTGTATTTCATATACCATTTTCGTCCTTACGGCGAGGGAGTTTAAAAGCATTCCATTGTCTCTGTTCCTTGTTAACCTTTGCCGCATTTTTGTACTTAGAAGCTATTTTCGGACGCTTTGAATACAGATCTTGCAGTCTTGAAGCAATTGAGACTCTTCGAGGTCACATTTGGGGATAATCCATCGAATGTCTATAGACAGAATGTGATATCTGAATCCCCAAATCACCAGGGGTATCATACAAAGCAACTTAAGCACGACTATGATGTACAGATTTCTTCCCTTCGCATATGTCTATTTTATTTGAAGCCATTGTCCAACATTTTCTGGACGTTAAGCATCGTGTCTTCTTCTTCGGTGAGAATCTCGATCGCTGTCTCGGTCACGTCCGTGCCGGCTAGATCCATGAGAGGATGAATGACTCGAGCGGTACCGGTCATCATCCCGATGCTTGCTGCTCCTGTCGCGACTCCTCTCTCTATCCCGATCCCGGTTATCTCTCTCACGATCGCTGTCACGATCGCGCCGGTCTCTGTCTCGGTCTCTATCACGATAGTAGCGATCGTCTCTCCCGCTGCCGTCTTCATCGTCGTACTTCCGCCGCCTGGACTGTCGATCGCTTGATGACAAACTTCTGTCCCTCCGTGAAGACCCGTTTCTCCGTCTGTCAGATCGATCGCTATCATCATCGTCGTAGTCCCGCCGGCGAGAATGCCCATCCCTGTCCCTATCTCTATCTCTGTCGCGTCCGCTCTTTTCAAGGTTGCGGTCTCGTCTTTCCCGCCAGTCGTCGCCGTCGTCTTTCTTTGCTTTACTCTCCTTTTTCAAGGCCGTGAGCTCTTCCTCGGTGATGTATTCGCCAGTCTTCTTATTCCGCATCAGAACGGGCATGTAGACACCTTGCGTATTGCCTCCACCTCCCTGGGCCTCCGCTGCTTTTCTAGCCCCTTTGCGCATTGCAGCCTTACCCCACGCACCAAGCTCAGCCTCCGCCTTACCGCCAGAAACGTCCTTCGCCCCGATTCCCAAAAAGCCGGGTCGACGCTCGGGTATCCGGGGTGTCTGAGACCTGCCATCCGTAGCAGACGTGCTGTAGTTCCCCCTCCCGATCGACTGGCCCTCCTTCCAACCCATTCCACGCAAGAGTGCAGCACCAAACTCCTCCACCGGTATAGCGTCGTACCGATCGAGAGTCGCCGGCTCAGGCCGTGAAGCCACATCAACTCGGAACGAGCCCGTCTCGTCAAGCCGCACAGGATATCCCTCGTCATCTTCCCGCTTCGCACTCTCGATGACCAAGTCCGTCCGACCCTCCATCTCGCCTTTACTCTCGCGAATGAGCGCCTGCAGGGCAATTTCGTCCTGCGTCAGCGGCTTGCGTTCCTCGGTGACCGGAGGTATCAGCGGGCCCGCATCCTTCATAGCCTGGTCCTCGCCCGGTTTGCCCTGTTCGTCTTGGGACGGCTTCGCGAAGCTAAGACCGTAAGACACGGTCGGACGATCCGCCTCCTGGGTACCCTCAGCAGTCTGGCCTCGCCTCTCGGCTTCCTGCATCGCTTGTACCTCCTTCGGTAGGAGGTTCTTCCCCCGGGTGCCTCGGTTCGCCCCCACGCGGTCGCGCCAGTTGTTTTTGCTTGTCACCGGTATAACCAGTTCGCGCTTCCCTTTGTCCACTGCGCGTCCATCCGCTGACAGAACCGTTCCCGTATGGGTGTCGAACCCCGCGACGGCTTCGAATGCCGGTGGGGCTTCCTCCTCGTCGGACTCATCGTCATGAAGCCGGTGTGGGCGTCGCGCAAGCGTTCGACTCGGTGGGTCGGCTGCTCGTGAGGGGGGAATATTGAATGCACTCTTTTTCGACTGTCCGTTAGGCCCGGATCCAGAGAGCGACAAGGAAAATGGTCTTGATGACGGTTTCCCGTCCTTGCGCGGCTCTGGGGAGGACATATTGACAACCCGCTTTGTGTCCAGACACGCAGCTGAAGAAGACGAAAATGAGCTTATATATTACAGACCATATGTGTAATTTGGAAACTGGGTCAGGAAACAAAATCACGGACACATGGCAATGCTGGAAGGCGTGAGGCCTGCTATCTTACGTTATTGACGAGGCGGTGCGGGTGGCGAAGTGCCGTTTAAGCGCGCGCTTAGTCTCGTTTGCCCTACACTACGTACAGTCCTTGAAGACACAACATGTGAATAGGAGCTTACCAAGTGATGAAGGCAGATTAAAGAAATAGGTCTAATCGTACAATTCGCATCGTTGCTTCTTAGATTTCATCATTTCCATTCGGATTTTCACGAGTACATCCAAGTGCTTTCAATCCGTCTTATCAGTACAAGTAGTGAAAACATCATCAATCGCTAGGGGTGAAAGCCCGAGAGGGAGCACACATGTATACCCATGCATCCCGGTACATCGGGTCGAATTCAGGTTGCAGCTCGACGCAGCATCTGAAAGAAAAGTGTGTCTGAAGTGTCAGAGCAAGGAAGGCTGCCCCCGACAACAGAAGATCGAGAGGTGCGAAGGAGAGGGCGGGAAGAGGAGGTGTGACATGTCAATCGTGATGCGAGGAAAGGAGAACGGGGGAAAGGGGCAAATAAAAGTCTTGTGGGTGAGTAAAATATGTACAAGTGAAGTAGAAAAGAAGTGTAGCGCATCGAGTAGTCAACAACCCGAGTTTTGCACCAAAGAGCACGGATTCCAAGTCTCAGCCACTAGGGATCTGAGCCTGAGGGGGATGAGGACTCTTGCTTGAGCCTGGTACGGGACCCGCCTGAGCGCTTCCACTGCGCTGTGTTTGCGGTGTTGCGCTACGGCTCTGCTGGGGGAGGGCGCCATTCATCGCAGGTGAGTTGCCTACTCCGATTCGATTCTGTTGAGCAGGCTGCGGGACACGCATCATAGACGAGAATCCTTGCGCCTGAGGAACTTGCATTCCCGGTGCCCCATTCATGCCGGGTTGAGGAGATTGGAAATTGCCGTCGTGAGGAACTTGATAGTTGGCCTGGACACTAGCCATGTTACCTGCAGCTGCATTCATGGCCACCTGGGACATTCGCTGCTGCTGGTACTGATGTAGCCGGTCTGTGGCCAACTTGTTCACTTGCTCTGGGGGCATGTTAGGGTTACTCCGCTGAATCTGGTTCTGGATGCTACTGATCGTCGGGACAACTCCGCCTGATAGAAGATTGGGCTGACCCATTCGAGGAGAAGGAGTGGATACACCTTGAGGTATGGTGTTGTGGAGAGACGGGCTCTGCATTCCACTTCCTGCCTGGAGGGCTGCCATCATAGCTGGGTTATTTGCGGCGCTGTTGACATTGGGCAGGTTCATATTCGGAGAGTGAGAGCCTTGCGGTCCGAACTGCTGTTGATTATGAAACTGTTGCGGCGCTTGCTGAGCCTGAGGTTGCTGGTGTTGCGGTGCCTGCGGTTGCTGCTGCCGGGTCTGCAAGAGACGCTGCTGTTCTTGTAGGCGGTTCGCTTCGCGGATAACGCGAGTATTATCCGGAGATGTTTGCATTGGCATTCCAGGTCGACCACCCGGACCTTGTGGCATCCCGGCCTGCGGCATCATCTTCATTGCCATCGGATTCGGAGGTATGGGGCCATTCATGGGTGGTCCACCAGCCGGTATGCCTTGCATGTGAGGTCGGCCTTGGCTGACGCCCATCCCTGGTGGTATGCCATTCGGCAATGCGTTGGGCATTCCGTTAGGCATCCCGTTAGGTGTAGCGCCAGGTATACCGGGAGTTCCAGGATTGTGAGGTATACCGTTAGGGGTTCGTCCAGGTGGAGCATTCATCATTGGCTGCTGGTTAGGTATTTGGCCTGCACGCTGGGCTGCCAAATTCGCCTGGAAGAAGTCAGTGGCAAGGTCGATTTCTGTCGGGAGTGGTAGAAGGTCTTACTCTCTGCTGGGCTATCATTTGCTGACGGTATTGCTCTTGCCTCTCTTGAAGTTTCAACTCCCGGTCGTATTTCAGCCGACTGAATTCGGCAGGAGACGAGATCGGAGGCTTCGGCTGGTTTGCTTCATTGACCTTCCTCAGCGAAGCAAGATGAGATGCTGGAAAAAATGACGATACAGTCAGCGTAATCCAACACTCCCAGTTACATGGAATCTTACCGTGTTGCTGCTTCTGAAGCATGGTCTCACGCTTCTTAGCCAGCTTCCGCATAGCATCAAGCAATGCAAGGTGCTTCGAAGACCTCCTTCTGTCGACTCGTACAGGTTGCGTTGTACGCCTGCGAATTGGTTGCTGCGCTTGGGCACTGTTGTTGCCTCCCTGTTGCTGCTGTTGTTGCTGCTGCTGCTGCTGAGCAGCCTGCTGTTGGGCCAAGACAGTGCGTTGAGCAGTTTCTATCCTCTGGTGATAAGCGCGAAAGTATTGTGTTTTCGACATGTCGGCAGGCAGTCCTTCTAATCCCACCCATCGCTCGAAACATTCCCAGGGTGTCCGTCTCTCGGCGCCCGATGTGAATTGTGATGATGGAGTAAGACAGCTGGATATCAACGACCAATTGTATGAATACTCCTTCACAAGACGTCGTAGCTCGTCGTCTTCGGCATACGTCCACTGAGATGACTGCCTGGACTCGAAGAAACCAACGGAAGGCATAGGGTATTCAGTTGGGGGCCTGAAGGAATGACCGGGATGGATGCGATCCCGTATGGGTTTATTCTCAGGCCTGAAAAGCGCAACATTGGTCTGCTCAGGTGGTAAGTCCAGCATGCCGTGCTCCGGATTAGAATCGTACTGCGAGTAGTCATAGCGGCTACGCTTTCTGGGTGGCTCAGTGTCGTGAAACTTGATCCTCCCAGAAGCATATTTCGAGACGGGCAACAATTCGGTTTTCCAAGCAGAATCGGGAGGCTCCTCGAACATCGGCAGATTGGTACCAGGCGCGATCTTCACGGGTGCGTATATCGGCAGTTCATCAAGGAGTTTTTGGGCCGCAGGTGTCATGTCTAGCGAAAAAGAGAATTCATCCGAGCCAAGGGAGAAGATTGCAGCTGGAGCGACAGTGTCACGGAGATCATGACGCATCTCGTCGTTGAAGCCGTCACTGACGGACTCATCTTCTGCGGACGTTATAAGATCCGGAGTAGAATGCGATACGGCGAGCATCTCCTCGGTTGTCTCCTCGGGCGGTGAGATCAGGCTGGATGCGTGCACCTCTTTCCTTTCAAACTTCGATGAAGGTATGCTGCCCGGCACACGAAGAAGGGCACGATGCTCCGGGTCACTGTTGACATACTCAGCGCACCAGTCAGCACAGCTCTTCGCCGCTGCAATCTTCCACTTTCGTTCTTCGCGGAAGTCGGTGCGCATCCACTTCATATGATCAAGCAGGACGTCCCAATGCGTCCCCTGACGAGTAGGCTCGACCGAGCGCTTCAATTGGCGCAGCGGCCACCTGTTCGCATTCTGTAGGGCATAGATTCGACGCAAGGTACGGCAGTCCATTTGTTCTTGATATTCAAGGAGGTGGTTGGGAGTTGTAAGCGTCTTGTGAGCTGAAGCCAAAAGTGTGCTAAGATTCGTTCCTCGAGGCGGAGCATATGCCTTGTTTAGGAACAAGGTGAATAGATAGTCCTGTTCTTCGTTCAACTTGGCTAATTCGCCTGCATATTGGCGGACAATATCCAAAGAATCATCCTTTTCTTGTTGCTGTAGTTGCTGTTGCTGCTGCTTGGGGAAAACGACAGTCGACAGCTTGCTCCTCTCTTTCTCTCGTGCTTTTCTATCTTTCAAGCGCATCTTCGCTGCAGATTCGGGCGAGGCGCTAGGTGGAGCACGCACCATATCAGCAGGTTTCTCCATCGGATGAGCCTTCTCAGGTTGCATGACGGATGGTTTTGGAGTCTCGCCGAGTATCTCAGATACCGACTTGTGTCGGATGGCCCCAGATGATACACGAGTTGTCATACGTTCCGGTTGAGCAGGAACCGCAGGCGGGGCCGACGTTGGCTTCTTCCCAGTCGGAGTTGTTGGCGCAACAGCCTTAACTTCAGTACCAACTTGAGGCTGGATCTCTTCCTGTATACGCTTTACCGGCGGCTGGGGCTCCTCAGGTGTGACAACAACACCATCTGGCCTCTTGGGTTCCGGAGGCACTACAGATGCGGAAGTCTGGTCTTGGGTCTCCTTTAATGGATCGACTGCCGCAGACGGGGTGGGCCCAACATCCTCTTTGATAACTTCATTGGACAAACTGCTTGCCGTTGTAACGTCGCCAATCGACTTGCTTGCCAAGACGTTTTGCTGAAGAGACTGGGCTGCCTCCAGTTGAAGCTGTTCGTCCGGCGTGGACGGGACCAAGCTTGGCTGTAACTGTACCGGTCCAACATGTTTCGGGCTCCGCGCAACTTGATCCGCTCCTTCTGTAACTTCCTCGGCAGGACTGGTATCAGGGGACACAGCGACAGGAATGGGAGTGTTGTTAGAATAAGGACCTGCGGATGAGGCGGGTGAGAGAGGTTGATCTTCCAAAGACTGAGCCAATGCTAGAGACGGTCGACTTTCAGGCTTTCTTTGCGCAGAGGGCAGTTGGTTTGCGGCCGCGCGCGGAGATGCGAGTTCGCGGGGGGCCTGCTCTTTCATAGCTTGCGAAAAGCTGATATCCACAGATTCGTGGCCGGTACTTGCAGGTGGAGTCTCAGGCACCGGAACGCTCGTCTTTAGAGGCAGTTGGTCAGGTTGCGCAGACGTCGCAGGCGACTTGTTGACCTGCGTGATTTCGGAAGTTACAGCGAGCGCAGGCGGATGGTGGATGCGCGCATCATCCTTCTTCAGCGAATCTTCAACCAGTCTCTGCTCGACCACCTGTGCAGTCGGTTCCTCCCGCTGCTGAGAACTCGGCGCGATGCCTTGAACGGCACCTTCCTTAGAAGGCGCATTGGCAGAGGAGACATCATGTGCTTTAATAACCGAATCAGTTACTTTTGGCGATGTCTGCTGTGCCTCAGGGAGCTGGAAGAGAGCTGAAAAGTCGGGGAATGGTGGAAGAGTAGCTTCATTGAAATAGCGACCTCTGTAGATGTGTTAGAAACTCACAAAGAATCGAGTACCGGCATGTAATACATAAAACGAGGAATGATAGTTTAAAAAAAATAACAAATAACGGCAGATCAAAAGTAAGATCACACGCGTGTAATATCAAGTGAGATGCAGCATAGTTACTTACTTAGAGAGGTCGTTGGCGTCAAGAAACGTCTGTTCTTTTTGGTGATATAGCGCATTGGTCGGAGCGTTCTCGGTCGCGCCCGCGAAGCCTACGGTCGCAAAGTAGAGCTCGCTCAGTTTGCGCTTCCGCGACAACAAACAACGTCTGGAAAAAATTAAAATAAGCGATAATTCGATATCAGGGGATCATGTACAGTAGAAAGAGTGGCTCGAAAATATTAAACTTACGCGATCTCATCGTTCTTGGAGCGGAGCAGCTCGTCACGGAGCATCGAGTCTATTTCGGGAACACAGCATCCGATTAACGCGCTAAAAAGAAGGGGAATGGATTGAGCGAAGTCATCCAGATGGAAAAAGTCGCTCAAAAATGATGAAGCTGGCGGGGTTGCGTGGTTATGTGATGAAGAAAAATGAGACGCGACGATTTCACCGTTGAAGGGATTTTTGGGTTGTGGTGATGAAACTTCTGAACGGGTAGTACGGGTGAGTTTGGTTGGTTGATGCTAGTTACTGCGTGGTGATGGGGGAAGTGTTAGGTATGAAAGGGTGCCGGGAACAGTCTTGTTAATGGCGTTCAGGTAGGGGCAAGACCAAGCAACAAAAAAGTATGTAAGTCAGGAATGAGATCAGGGGTGTTGTTGCAGCCTCAGGCTTCAAGGCTACCAACTTTAGCGTATGACCGCATTCAGATTCAGTGGTGTTAGTAACTTAGTACTAGTGGTGACTGCGCCACAGGCATCAAGGCCGCCTCAATCTGTCACCGCCTCAGACTGCGATAAGGCTGGCAGAAAAAAAAAGTTATCCGTCCTCAGAATTATAGAGCGTTGGAACTGTTGATATTAGATCGCTTAAGACACATTGTCGAAGGATCACTGAATACACACAGACATGGCTAAGCGCAAGAGAGAACAATCTTCCAAGGATACGCAAGCTTCTGCGAAACCGGCGAAAGTTGTCAAACCATCCACAGCTCAAGATGTTGTCTCGTCTGATGCGGCCAGTCCTGCGGCCAGTCCTGCGGTCACTCTGCAGATAGTCACTGGCTCTTATGAGCGTGTGCTACATGGCTTTACTGCTGCTGTTTCTCCAGCCTGCTTCAACTCTGCAGATTCTCATGAAGCCGAAACCGACAGAAATCTAGTTCAATTCGTTGATACCTTCCTGTTCGAAGCTCACGCTTCTGCCATCCGTTGCCTTGCTTTGTCTCCGGTGCCAAAGAAAGATTCTACTGAACCACCCAAAGTCATCTTGGCCAGTGGAGGCACAGATGAGCGAATCAATCTCTACTCGTTATCTGCGGCTCCTCCATCGGTGAACCATCATTATCCAACAGTTCCGACTCTGGCTGGAAATAAAGTCCTCGAGAACCCGAAAAACAGAGAACTTGGCTCTCTTCTACACCACAGTGCCTATATCACAGCCTTACATTTCCCCTCACGCTCCAAGTTATTGGCCGCTGCCGAGGATAATAACATTTCTGTCACGAAGACCCGCGACTGGACAGTTGTCTCCACTATCAAGGCCCCTCGTCCCAAAGTCCAAGGGAGACCAAGTGGTGATACTGCGCCGCCCGGAGGCGCTCCCTCGGGAGTCAACGATTTCGCAGTGCATCCCAGTATGAAGCTCATGCTTTCTGTCGGTAGAGGAGAAAGGTGCATGAGACTTTGGAATTTGGTGACAGGAAAGAAGGCTGGGGTGTTGAACTTTAGCAAGGAAATTTTGCAGAGTGTGAAGGAAGGTCGCTGGAGCACTGGCGAGGGCAGAAAGATTGAATGGAACTCAAAGGGTGAAGAGTTCGCAGTTGCATTTGAATGGGGAGCCGTTGTCTTCGGAATAGTGAGTATTTCCTGTCGACCGTTTGAATCTGCACTAGCAAGTCTAACCATGTATAGGATTCGACGCCCGTTTGCAGGGTGCTACCAAGCCCGCGAAGCAAGGTGCATCAGATGAAATACGTCCCCCTTGACCCTTCTGCGGAAGACGGCGAGGAGCTTCTTGCTGTCTCGACAGAGGATGGCAGAGTCATATTCTACTCAACTAAGAGGCTACAGAAGGCTGCAGATGACGACGAATCTCCAATTCCTTACGCTGAGGCTGTTGCTGAGCTCGGTGGAAGGGCATCCGGCTTTCCTGGCAGAGTCAAAGATTTCGAGATCTTGAACGTGGGAGAGGAGTCCGCGGCACAGAAGGGCGATCTCCTTGTGGTTACCGGGAACAGCGAGGGTGTTGTGCGCGTATGGATGCTGCGCGCGAAGAATCTCATTCGTAATACGAAGGAAAAGCCGAAGGCTTCTGACAACAAGAGCGAAGGATCGGGAAATCTGCAGGTTGGAAAACTCTTGAACGTCTATGAGACAGGGAATCGGATAACCTGCCTCAAGGCTTTCGTTATGCTACCCCCAGACCCCTCAGCGTCCGATGAATTTGACGAGAGCTCGGAAGACGAAATTGAGGAGGAAGAAGAAGGGGAGGAGTCCAGCGAAGGGAGTGACGAGGAATGAATGTACATAGCTTCCAGTGATATATTGTTCTATATACCCGACCATGTGCTCATAGACCACCAGATGTAAATTACTAAAAGCAACACAAGTTGTTCAACAAAATTCCTAGAATGACCAGGCAAAAATTGAGGCTGTATTGCATCATATAGGATGCTATCGAGACAGTTAATTCATGCTTGATTGTTGTACTGGTTAATATGAGTCATTCAAGTATGGCATTGAAGAGACCAAACGACCAGGTGTTTGAGCTCTGTATGATAGAGAGATCAACCGACTTTATTCCTTCATCAGAACCAGAATCCACGAGTTTCATGCTAGAGAGAATAATAGCTCAAATTCCCTGAGTTTTTTATAGATTGATCTGTTCTTTTCCCGATTGATCGTATCAACCCAACGCAGCTGGCAGCCCACAGGGCACGAAAGAGGCTCCCACCGCCCACTCACACTCCACTGCACAAAAGAACCCCACTGGTATCATATCGCCTCCGTTTCCCAAGCAAGCAAATTTCATTCAACAACGGAATCCTTGATTACCACCCCTTCACCCTCGGACTAACACCTTCCTTTAACCCCAAGGCTTCTCCATCTCTCTGTCCGTGAATAATCAAAGGGTTATTATCGCAATCATGGCTACCAACGGCGATTTTACCGACGATGAATCGCAGCCCGGCTCCCCCATGCTGGATGCGGCGAACGGCCAGGATGAAATTGAAGAACAGGAGACTCTTGATGTGGAAGAGAAGCCGCTTAAGTCTGCGATGAAGAAAGGCTCTGCACCCCCTGTTCCTCAGCCGAAGCGTCCAGAACTGCCCGAGCAGCCCAACCCAGAGAATCTCGATTTGTCGACACTGACGCCTCTGTCACCCGAGATTATCGCGCGCCAGGCCACAATCAACATCGGTACTATCGGACACGTCGCTCACGGCAAGTCGACTGTGGTGAAGGCTATTTCGGAGGTGCAGACTGTCCGGTTCAAGAACGAGTTGGAGCGGAATATTACCATCAAGCTTGGTTATGCCAACGCGAAGATCTACAAGTGCGACAACCCCGAGTGCCCGCGCCCGACGTGCTACAAGAGTTACAAGAGTGAGAAGGAGATCGACCCTCCATGCGAGAGAGAAGGATGCACAGGTCGTTACAGATTGCTGAGACATGTCTCGTAAGTAGAACGAGTTTGCCTTCGCGTGTCCAAGGGGATTGATAGCTAATCCTCATTACTCGCAGGTTCGTCGACTGCCCTGGGCACGATATTCTCATGAGTACCATGTTGTCAGGTGCCGCCGTCATGGACGCCGCCCTTCTGCTGATTGCCGGAAACGAAGCTTGTCCCCAGCCTCAGACTTCGGAGCACTTGGCGGCTATTGAAATCATGAAGCTCAGCCATATCATCATTCTGCAGAACAAGGTTGATCTGATGAGGGAAGACGGTGCTCTGCAACATTACCAATCAATCCTCAAGTTCATTCGCGGTACTGTTGCCGATGGCTCTCCTATCATCCCCATCTCTGCTCAGCTCAAGTACAACATCGACGCTGTCAACGAATACCTTGTTTCGCACATCCCGGTTCCAGTCCGTGACTTTACTGCGTCCCCTCACATGATCGTCATCCGTTCCTTCGACGTCAACAAGCCCGGTGCGGAAATCGATGAGTTGAAGGGTGGTGTTGCAGGTGGCTCTATCCTCAATGGTGTTCTGAAGCTGAACGACGAGATTGAGATTCGCCCCGGTCTCGTTACCAAGGACGAGAACGGCAAGATTCAGTGCCGCCCCATTTTCTCCCGTGTCGTCTCGCTCTTCGCTGAGCACAACGATCTGAAGTTCGCTGTCCCTGGTGGTTTGATCGGTGTCGGAACTCGTGTCGACCCTACCCTGTGCCGTGCCGATCGTCTCGTCGGTTTCGTGCTAGGTCACCGTGGCCGTTTGCCGGCCATCTACACCGAACTGGAGGTCAACTACTTCCTGCTACGTCGCCTGCTCGGTGTCAAGACCGCCGATGGCAAGCAGGCCAAGGTCGCCAAGCTCACCAAGAACGAGGTCCTCATGGTCAACATCGGCTCTACGGCCACTGGTGCTAAGGTTATGGGTGTGAAGGCTGATGCTGCCAAGCTCAGCTTGACCAGCCCGGCTTGTACAGAGATTGGAGAGAAGATTGCTATCAGCCGGAGAATTGACAAGCATTGGCGTCTGATCGGATGGGCCAATATTGTCGCGTAAGTCACCCTTGACTACCCATCGTTTTTATGGTTCATATGACTAATCTGCTACAGTGGTAACACTCTTGAGCCCATTCTGAACTAGACAAAATTCCCTTGTCAGATTAGTTGGCTCAACCCGCTCTTGGAATTGTTGAGGGAGACAATTGGGGTCCCAGCTCATTCGCGTTCCCGGATTCTTCGCCAGCAGATCTAGGCGGTGGAAGCAGCAGAAACGAAAAGTTGATTACTCGAGGTCACGAAGAGCGTCGGGATTCACTCGAGTCTAGAGAACACAGGAAGCTCCGGCGTTCGTCTCTTCCAGCCGTTGGAGCTTTGAGGAGGTTGTTTACGAGATGCAGAGACGGCCGTACTTGAGGGGTTCTTAAAAGATTAGAGGCCGTCTGTTTTGGTTGAGATATGGGCGCATAAAAGGATGAGTCACGTTGATGAAGTGCCACTACTTCTGTCATGTGTTTTATGAAGCTGTTCTTATGTGAAAACTTTCTATTTTCTTTCATATATTTGTTGCTTTGTCTCCTACTGTGGAGTACATATGTAGATGCTTTGCCAGGTAGACGACGGAAGTATGAAGGGAACAATAGGATGGGAAAAAGTCACCTATTATACCATATGACCAAGTTAAATAGCGATATATACAGAATGAACTATCGACTCAGTTATTATGCTAGATCTCAAATCTCAAAGATCACATCCATTCATCTCCTGAAAAATATGCGGGTGAACATTCTTTGTTCTAGTCAGGCTTGAGATGCGGCCAGTTTGCACTAAGTGGCTGTTGACTAAGACATTAAATTACCCTCCATCAAGTGCGAGTACTTGCATCTGTCAACACCACAAGGCTGCGAACAACAGGTTAACAACACAGCGCTTGTTCAAATCGCCTGTTGTTGTGCTGAATTTTCAGCCATGTATATTCTCGAGGTAAGCTCTCTGAATTCGTCCCTCTGTGGCCACCTAACTGTGTCTGTTGATGTTGTTTATGTTGTACCTTGCTTGCTCAAGCTGACCGAACGATTCTACCCTCGACAGCAACTTGCGCGTCTTCTGGACCGCCCGCTCTTCCCGTGGAAGAATGTTCTCGTGGGATTCTCTTTAGGTCAATTCATTCTCGAAGGATTCTTGTCCTTCCGGCAATACAAGGTGTTGCAGCGGACAAAGCCACCCAAGGTATTGGAGAATGAAGTGTCACAAAAAGTCTTCGATCAGAGTCAGGTAAGCAGTGTGGGAAGATTGTTATTGTCAAGAGCGCAGGTCTGACGTGTTCGTCTTTTTCTACAGGCATATGGTCGCGCGAAAGCCAAGTTCGGTTTCATCTCGGGTCTTTACGGTCAAATCCAGAATCTTGCATTCATCTACGGCGATGTCCTCCCCAAGCTTTGGGGACTGAGCGGTCTCTTGCTTGCGCGGTACTTCCCCTCTCAGTTTCAGGGTGAAATCACCCAGACGCTTGTGTTCATCTTCGGTTTCAACCTGATCAGCACCGTCCTGTCCTTGCCCATTTCATACTACAATACCTTCGTTCTAGAGGAGAAGTTTGGTTTCAACAAGCAGACGCTCAAGCTCTGGGTCACGGACATGCTCAAGGGTCAGATGCTGGGAATTGTATTGGGAACCCCGATCATCAGCGCCGTGCTTAAGATCGTCCAGAAGACTGGCAACTCGTTCTTCTACTACCTGTGGCTTTTCGGTGTCTTTGTGCAGATCTTCGCTATCACCATATACCCCATTGTCATCTTGCCACTGTTCAACAAGCTCTCGCCTCTAGAACCTGGCGATTTGAAGACCGGCGTTGAACAGCTCGCCCGCAAACTCAGCTTCCCTCTTCATGAACTCTATGTCATTGACGGCAGCAAGCGGAGTGCTCACAGCAACGCGTACTTCTACGGACTGCCGTGGAAAAAGCACATTGTCATCTATGATACTCTGATTGAGAAGAGCGAGACTGAGGAAGTCGTCGCCGTCTTGAGTCACGAACTTGGTCACTGGAGCCTCGGCCACACTACTAAGCTCTTTGCTATTGCTCAGGTATGTGTTTACTGAACGTCTTCTTGATATCGTGACCTCATGGAGACACGGAAGTGCACAGATGAACGCTAATGGTCAATGTTATAGTCTCACATGTTCTACATCTTCGCCCTATTCTCGGTTTTCGTCAACAACAAGTCCCTGTATAAATCATTTGGCTTCCACGATGAAATGCCCATCATGATTGGATTCCTTCTGTTCTCAGATGCTTTGGCCCCCATGGATGCTGTCGTCAAGCTCCTGATGAACATTCTCAGCCGCAAGTTTGAGTTTGAAGCTGGTATGATTCCTGTCCTCTTGTACTTCTTCAGAAACAGAAGCTGACCGCGCCACAGATGCCTTCGCCGTGACGCTCGGATATTCCGAACAGCTTGCCGCGTCCCTCCTCAAGCTGCAGATTCAGAACTTGAGCACCATGGACGCTGACTGGATGTATGCCAGTTACCACTACTCTCACCCGATCCTATCCGAGCGTCTCAAGGCGCTTGGCTGGCAGGGAGGAAAGGTCACCGATGCGAAGACGGAAGACAGCGAAAAGCCGATCAAGGCTGCTGACCGGGAGCTTTAAACTGCTGGTTCTCCTCGATATAAGTACTTTCTCTTCTTTTTCGTTCCGTTCACGGTGTTAGGTGGCGGGCTGGGCAAATGGTGTCTGTTGGTTGTAGAGGAAATGTCGATTTGATTCTAGTATAACAGAAAACTCCATGCCCTGTGTGATGTAATATCATCCAAAACAAACGCCAATAGCAAGATACCGGTCCCCTTTATTGAGAACCAACCAATCGAACGGAAAATCCATCAGCAGAGCGATGCAAGTAACCCAAATGGAAGCTCCCAGTCGGATTCGATCTATGCATCCGTCCCCTTGGCTTTAGCTCTCTTCTCAGCCAAGCGGCGCTCCTTCTTCTTCCTCTTCCGCTCTTCCTTGTCCACGGTATGATCGTCAGCCTCGCCCTCTACCCTGCCAAGCTGCTGCTCTTGCTCCTCGTCATCTTCCCCTCCATCCTCTTCACCGTCATACATCGCATCATCAGCAGCCACCTGCTCATGCTTGGTCTCCTCCCACACGACATTATCCCCGCTCTCACCCTGCAGCGCCTCACCAGCATTAATCTTCGCCAGCGTCAAATCCCGGCCCAGAACCTCACCAGCCAATCCGGCCTGGACGCGCTTCAGATTATGCAGGATGAGATTTGGCGCTGCGGCTGTGGTACGGGAGATGGGGCCGTGCTCGCTGATGCTGGCGTTGGGTTGCAGGGCTGGATCTGTGGCGGCGCGGTCGAGATAGGCGGCGAGGAAGTCGTGGGCGGCGGACTGGGAGATGGGTTTTGAGGAGAGGATGGTTGTTGGTGGGAGAGGGGAGGGGCCTTGCGTTGCCATTTTGGATCAGTCTTCTGAGGCTTGTTGTCTGCGAGGTTGATTTTGTGGAATGTAGATCGATTTGGTTGCAGTGGAGTGTAGTGTCGCAAGTGGATGGGTTCAGGGAGAAGTTTGGTGGTTTGGCGCAATTGATCAGTGTATATCCCGGTGGCCCTGACGGATGATTCCTTGTATAGAATGACCTCCGGACAAATGGAGTGCAGCGAGATCGATAGGAATGAAGGTCTGAGCATGAAACCTTAAAGCATCAAATTGAAAAGAAATCTGCTGGTCCGTGCGTCCGCCGCGCCGGAGGTTCAATTTTCGTCCGCCTCGACCGTTGTCCGAGAGCCTCAATTCAGCGACCATCACCGTCTCCGCAATATTTAGCGGTCCATTCAATACGTTCTGGGGGAAGACAATCACGAACTACTCGATTGCCTAGTTCTTGTGAGGCTTCGACATGCTCTGCTTTCAGTGTAGGGCGATGCCCTCCGCGCTGCGAACTGCAATGCGCTCCCAGCCGTTCAGGTACGTCCTGTCAATACGAACAGTATCCTTTCGACTACCGAGACATTCCGCCAGCTATCAATCAGATCAGGATTTTAAGTTAACAATCAAAGCAACAGACTCCCAACTCAGACCCTCACCACCTCCCTATCAACACCACTCCGCACGTTTTCATCCGCCATCCGTTCACAACCGACCCCGTTGACACAGAGTCTCCCCTCATTTCGCACATCTCTCACATCCGCCTCTCCGTTGTCATGCGGCCTGACGCAGCAGACTCGGTCATTCTCTGCCAGTGCGTCGCTGGCCGGTAAACGTGCTACCTACAATCCCTCGCGAAGAGTGCAGAAACGTCGTCATGGGTTCCTTGCGCGGCTGCGGTCGAGGGGAGGGAGGAAGGTTCTCCTGCATCGGAGACAGAAGGGACGGAAGTCGCTGAGTTGGTAGTGGGTTGCTTTTTGCGGTGGTGGTGATCTTTGAGAATTGTACGAGGATCGACGTGGGCTTTGTCTGGCTGGATTTCGAGTCTCGATGGATTCGGAGATGGTGCAGTCTCGATTCTTTCTGGGCTTATCAGGCATATTCCTGTGGTTTTCGTGGTCGAGAAGGGGATAGCTATTGCCATCGCTGTGGCGCTTTAGATCGATTGGATGGCTGGTGTGCATCTTGTGTTTGCTGAGACAAGATGCTTTTTTACGTGTACCATATACATACAGATATCAGGTCCTTGCATTCTGCGGTTTGCGTCACTCATAAATACCGTCTGTCATTCCAGGCACAAGATCTGGACCGAAGAAGCTATCTTTTATATGCAGGAATTGGAAGCAACACCAAATGATCAATCGGGCACCAGCATAGCGCAAACGCTTATTTCCGTCAGGACACAGATTCTTCTGGTATACATACCAAAAGCGATTCAGGTATAAATGCTAGAATCGCGGAGATGAAATCATGCAGATACAAACACACTCATTTATCCCAGCCTCACCGGAACTCGTACTTCCTTGTGTGACCGACATCCAGCTCCGCCACAGCCGGCTGCTGCTGCTGCTGCGAATCTAGCTCTGAAGGATATTGCTGTGAGTCCAGCTCTGACACGGGGCCGAAGGGGCCTCCCTGAGACCCCGGCAAGAAGGGGGGATTGCTCTGCTGGGCTGCGAGTCGCTTCTTCCGGCGCAAGCGCACCAGAAACAGCGCGAGCAGACATCCTACGATGACCACGCCTGCCCCGACACCGACGCCGACGCCGATCGCTATAGTTGTCGACGAGCCTGACTTTGAACTGTGCGAATCGTTCGAGGCTGAGGCTGCGCTCGTGGTAGGGGCTGGCGTTATCGACGAGGTTGTCGACGATGTTATCGACGAGGTCATCGACGAGGTCATCGACGTCCCTGTGCTTGTTGTCGCCGTCGAGATAGGTTCTATACCCGCCGTCGCAGTGACGGTGGGTTCGTCCAGGGCGAATTTCAAGTACGAAGCCTTGGTACAGCAGTCATCTGCAGAGCAGCAGTAATTGTTGGTAGTATTTCCGCATCGCATCACCCACTCTCCACCAGAGGGGTTATCTTTCTGCAATGAGTGAACACGGTCAATGACTGGGTTGAGACTCGAGACTCACCTGCAACACAATGGCCCTGGCATTCAGGCGCAGCCCACGTCTTGTCCGTACAGGTTCCTCTGATGAACTGGAGGGGATTGCCGTCGGAGCCATCCCACCAGCCTGCGGGCTGGCAGAGCTGGTTGCAAGTGCAGAGGAAGCCCTGCGTGCAGCAGACGCTGGCCGAGGCTGATGCGTTGCATGGGCGATCGTTCGATATCGTTCCGTCAGGCGTGTAGCAGTTCGTAGCTGAGACGGAAGGCACTGTCGTAAGCAATGCCAGGAAAAATGAAGTTGATATTGATCTGGCGGCGAAGTAACAACCATCTCGCTGTCATCGCTGCTACCCCTGGCATTGCAATCTTTAGCGCAGACCGACTGCTGACTCGAAGTGATTTCTATACAAGAAAGCACTCAACCTCAGAGAACTATGACATCGAATCAGAAGAGTATATTGTCAGGGTCGTTTCGGATTTCCCCTTGAATAACCCATCAAGGGCTGGTCACAGCAAAAGATGACTTAGGAGATTGCTGATGAGAAGAAATCATGTTGGCTGTGTCACTACTGGAGGTTGGGGCCGTTAGGTATCTCGCGATTGACAATGAACTGGTTATATTGCGGGGCGCAGCTACTCTACATACCCCGGCGCTTACTGCATCATCAGCTCCAATCACAACGGGCAGTTTTGAGCGAGTTGATCGAGTTTGCGCCTAGTGAGACGACTAAGGCAGCAGTCACTGCGCTATTGGCGGTGTGTCAATATACGTTGAATCGCATGCGAATCAGGACCTCTTCCTCCAATCTGCAGGATCCATCTAGACTGATGCATGAGCGGCTCGAAGAGTCCAAATGTTCCGTTCGAGGTCGCTTAAGAATGATAATGATACCAGCGTTTTTCTCTTTACGCTGTTCTTCTATAATGGAGGAGGAAGGAGGATCACCTGTCAGGTCTAACATAGTGAAAGTAAATCTCTTGTCTAGGTCGTTTAGGTATGCATCCTATGGCACGATGCCTCGCCCAACGTCATCATAAGTTGCATCACTGGTTATCATCAGACTCTTCTTCATCATCTTCTTCGTCGTCGTCGTCGTCGTCGCCGTCCTCATCATCATCCTCGTCTTCTTCGTCTTCGTCTTCGTCTCCATCATTTTTCAACCCATAGTCATCTTCAAAGTCCTTCAGTGGCTGCACCGCAGGAGTGAAGCCAATCGCTTCAAGGCCCTGTTTGATTGTCTATATTAAGAGTCAGTATCTGTAGCTCATGAGGACTATTCTATGTGTGCAAGAGAACACTTACCTCCTCGAGTACAGGCGCACAGGTGACAACAAGGTTCGCCTTGTCGGGAGCGAACAACGGCATGATGATTTCGCGCAAGGCTGCCTTGACGTCTTCGACAGTAGTGACTCGCACCTGTTTGAGCGTCTTTTCCTTGTAATCGGCGGGCAGATTGCGAACGACCTGACGAATGAAGCTGCCTTGCGCCGCACTGGCGATGGTCGACTGCTCGTTGGCGAAGCTGACAACAATGCTGCTGATAGCTCCCTCTAGCATTAAGGGGTCAAAGGGGGTTGCACCGGAGAGGTGGTCCTCGACAATCTGTTTACTGGACTCGAACGCCTTGTGTGCATTCGGTGACCGATATACATCAAAGTTCACAAAGCCGGTGTCAATATTATAGGCGAAGTTCGTCCCGTAAGCTAAGCCCTTGCCACGGACGGCGACCCAGAGAGGACCCTCGACGGCATTCATATACGCAATGGCAACCAGCAGAGCGGGGAGCTCGGGGTGATCGTACGAGTCAAGACCCCGAGCAGTTGCGTAGGCGAAGGACGAGTCAATCGTCGGCATCGGAACCACATACGACTTTCCACCAAGGTTGCGACCTGCCTCGCTCAGCAACTCCCTGCGGACGGTGACGGGCTTTAGAGTGGTCACCTCACCGAGTCGCTCAGCATACGGCTTCCAGGATGAAACTGGGTTGGGTAATTTGTCAAGGTCTGCGATGACCAGAACTCGCATGTTCTCAAACTTGAAAAGAGCTTGTCTGATCTCCTCCATGCGAGCAACAACGGCATCGGGTTGGTCGGCCAACTGTCGCTTGATCCGCTTAAGATACCGCGCCTTGACCAAGGTGCTCCGCGCCCGCACAATGGATTCAGGCGCGTAGTGAACCATAACATGCACAGCTGCCAGCATGTCATCACCACTACGCTTGGCGTCGGGCACATCAGAAAGCAGCCGACTGGTGATAGCGCGCAGTCTCTCCACATCAAAGACCGAGTTCCAGGAGAGCTCCTCAAGCCAGGCAATTGCAGTGCTATACTTCTCGATTTCAACCTGGAAGGAAATGCGCAACATCTCCGAATTGCCCAGGCTTCTTGCACCCTCCATCGAATAGCCAACAGTATCCCTTTCCAATTCAACGACAACTTGTTCGAAATTGATCGTCTTTCCATCCCGTTGGAGGGGTAGGTTGAAGAACGCCTCCGTATACACAGACAGGAGGGGACGAAGCTGGACTGGCACCGACTCAGCCGAGATAAGAAGTGAAAGCTGGACGAAACTGCTAGGTATATGTTCAAAATGAATGAATAGCGGCAGCTCCGAGCCATCGGCATCCACCAACTTCTGAATCTTGTTATCTGCGCGTCCGGCTCTCAAGGCAGCGCCGGATCGGGCCGTCGTTGTCTCCACGAAATGGATAGATTCAGTACCAGGAATCTTGAACTTTTCCAGCATCTCTTTAGGAATCTCTTTATCATTTTCGGCCTTTGCCTTCTCCAGTTTGTCGGCCAATTCCTTCAGGCCCTCAGGTCCGAGTCGCTTCTTCTGAGCCGCGACTCTGGCCTCTTCCTCTTTCTTCAAGGTTTCGGACATCTTCAACGATGGCACACCAAGTATAGTGACATGGGGTGCGTCGGAAAGCCATTTCTTGATGAAATTACGCCACTCATCCTCACTCCACTTCTGCAAAACGTCGTACTCTTGCAAGGTTGCAACGTCCAGCAGCGTGGAGCCATCTTTCTTTCCGAAGAGAAAATCAGAGATGACATACTCCGCCAAAGAAGAAGCAGAGTTCTCAGTGGAAAACTTCCAAGTCCGCTTTTGTCGGTCGATGCATTCTTTCAGATACTTCATGTCCAGGTCCTTCTTCATAGCGTCCTCAAGAACCTCGAAGAACCGTTTCTCCACCTGGGCGAGCTTGGCGGTTTCAACACTGGTCAGGGTGAAGCGGATTTCGACGCTTGGATGATCCTCTGTAGCATAGTAGACAGCACTCGCAAGCTGTTCCTTTTCCACAAGGATGTTCTCTAGAAGAGAAGCCGACGACCCAGCCAGGTACAAAAGCGAGACGTTAAGAGCACCGGCTTGTACATATAAGCGTTGAATCACAAACGGGATGAAGACGTGGAAACTCACTTTGTACGGGATCAGTGCAATCGGGACCCAAGAACCTGATTTCTATTTCACCAAAAGATTCGTCCTCCTCGGGGAACTCAACCGTCTTCACAATCGACTTCTCCAATGGAGGAGCTTGCTTGGAATCTACCCATGGTCGTCTGAATGGCGAATCAGGACTGGGAATGACATCCAGGATAGTGTCTTCGAATTTGTCAAGCGTCTCTAGCATATTTTCATGGTCCACCTCACCCGTGATGATCAGACACAGGTTACGAGGTTGGTACATCTGACGATGAAACTCGCGAATTCTCTCCGCGGTGAGGACGCGAAGCTGCTCCATCATGCCTCCAGTCTCATAACGAAAGCCTACGCCAGGCGGGTACATCAGGCGTCGAGCAGTCAAGTCAATCAGCTCAGCGGCGTTGTTTTGCACTCCTTGCATCTCCGAGTATACGACTCCTGCGTCGTTACCGGAACCGTCTATGTGGTGCACTTCTGTGTAGCAGCCTTCATTTGTCAGAGTAGGTGCAATCACATGCTCCAGGTAGACAGGCAAGATCTGAGAAAACCCCTCCCAGCCCGCCGTATCCAGCGTGTACGCTGTGTGATCTGTGGCCGTCCAGGCGTTTGTGTTAGAATACACTCGCGTAGCAAGCTTGTCTAAGAACCCCTTGTATCTATAATTGCGCGATCCCATGAAACACAGGTGTTCCAGAGTGTGAGGGGCTCCGGAATCATCCAGGATTTCCGTTGCGAGGACGAAGTAACCAGTCACCTTGGGCCCTTTCTGATCAATGACCACTACTCTCATCCCGGTCCTATCAGATTCATATTGAATGAACTCGCTCGGCGAGTAGTCAGGCTTGAACCGCTGGAGTAATTTAAAGTGAGTCTTCTGGCTAGAGGACGACATATTGCCGTATGACACGAACGGAAACTCTCTCAAGTTTCCAATCCTCCCAATACTGCCGAACAAATCTCGTTGAGACAATCTAGTACAAAGTCAGTGATTGAGACCTTTTAAAGTATGAGCAAAGTCTATCATCAGAAAGAGTAAAGGAGTGACTGGTTCAAGGAAAGAAACGGGAGCTGCACCCATTCCATGGCTGGCGTCCAGATAACAGAAACACAAATATCAACGAAAAAGAGTGGCTGGCTTATATAACGCTGCGAGGAACACGTTGGACGTGGACTCTTATGACGATATGGCATAGCACACGCTTCGAAGCGGCATTGACGTCGATATAACGCGGGACACAGGATCTTTTGATTCTCCGTTTATGCTCGGTAGAGACAAGAAGTGTAGTGTACTCACATAGATCGAGTAGGATACGCCCGACTCAGGCTTCGCTGAAAAAGCCGAGACAACACGACGGAGTAAGCGGCGCCAATGCTGCTGTTTCAGGTGAAAAGGAGCTAGGATCCTAGACAGTTGCAGCTGTTGTCGAACTTGAGGATCCTCTGAGAGTGGAGTTTGGGTCCCGTTCTTTAAGCTCAACCATGCCAATAGCACCAAAGAGTCTCAACAGACGACGTCAAACAGGCGCGAGAGACTGAGACCCCAGCAATTTACAGCATCAAATGGATGTCCTCAGCGCCAATCTGCAAATTAATCAATTTCCCATGCGTTAGTTTATGTAGGCAGAGGCAGCTTATGGTGAGGCTTGTTCAGCTTATCCAGCTAAGGCGGTGAATCTTACGTTGAAGTCACATGGCGGGGATCGTTGTTATTATGAACAGCAAGATCGCTTCTTCCAGCTACTATCAGGACTGAAGCTTATAGCTTTACCTGCCCAGGATATACTACCGACTGCTGCGAGCAGTGTATCGCCAGACAAGTCGGAAAGCCGTGAGGCTGGCCTTTATTTCAGGACAAGCTCAGACCCTGAAGATGTCTCCGCAGGTGTCGGAGCAGAAGATTTGCCAGTCGGTACTGAATTTCGTCACAGAGGGCACCTTTCCGGGCTCAGAAGATGTTGTATCATCGGTATTTCCTACGTCAGCTCTGGCTAAAGAACTGGAGCTTATCTCGAATGCAAGGGAGCAGGTTGAAGTACGTGCTCAATACCCGCAATGTAAAGTCTCCATAATGCTAATGTCTCTACTTTCCACTAGGCTGAAATAAACTCATTGAGTCGAGAGAAGGACTTTGATACGGACGGTTGGATTTCGCAAGCCAAACAGCTTCATGCAGATATTGAACGATCCAGGGTTACGGCGCGCGAGATTGTTGCACAGCACGAGAACACTCGACCCTTGCAGCTGAAGGTCGAAGACGCCTCTGCGAAGGTTCGATTGATTCAAACAGAGATTGCTTTCAACCAGGTCGTGACTAGGACCCTCGAGGAGGTACAGGGGCTTTGCCAGCGACTCAATGCAGGACGGACGGACCTTGCGGAAGGCCGTATCATTGCCGCCATTGACACGGTGGGCGCGGTGGAAGACACTGTACAAAAGGACAGTCTTTTCGCCAACACCAACGTAAAACATATTCTGGTGCAGAATGTCGCCGAACTGAGAAAGCAGATCGCGGAGGATCTCCGGGCTCGCTGGAACGACCTCCTGAAGGTTGACAGACATGCTGGCAGCTTCCAGGTCGCCAAAAATGACGGTAAGTTGCATCTAGAGGAGGTCCGTATGATTCATCTAACGGCGAATAGGTGCCTTGCTGGATGATACGATAGCTGCCATGGCTCGATTGGACCTACTTGTCCCAGCAAACGACAAACTGCAGAAGGATCTTCTGTCAGCGATAGTGGAACCGATACTTCTTCCTAATCTGGACGGTTATAGTCGTCCGATCCGTGTTGCAGAAGGCTCGATTCATGTGCAGCCAGAACCATCCACAACCACTACTCCGCAGCTCCTCGATCGTGTCTCCGATGTCTTGGGTTTTCTACGGCAATGTCTGCCTCCGTCCATTTCAGATTCCTTCTCCGACACTTTTGTACCAGCTCTATCTTCCAAAATCATATCGTCTTGGCTCTCGTCTGCGATCCCTACGGCTCTTGCAGGCCTCGCTGACTTTGAAGCGACACTGGATAGTGTGTTAAAATTTGCTCAGACAATTGAGACACTTGGATGGCACGGACATGAAGAACTTGTGTCTTGGGTGAATCAAGCACCCCGCCTTTGGCTTACCAGGCGGCGAGCTGACTCCCTCGATCAAGTTCGTAAGGTTCTTGCGGGCAGTCAGGGTTTGACAAAGCAAGTAGAAAGAGTTGAAAAGGAAGAAGTATCTCAAGCAGATGATGTACTGTTAGAAAACGCCACTTCGGACGATTGGGACGCTAGTTGGGACGACGACAATGGCGATGAGTCCAAGGGGATCCCCTCAGGAATCCAAGAAGATGAGGATGATGTCGCCGCTTGGGGTCTCGACGACGACGCTAAAGAGGGCGTAGTGGAGACCGAACCCGATATCCCAGCAACCGCTGACGAGGATGATGCAGACGCATGGGGCTGGGGCGATGACGAAGACGGAGATGAACGTGCTGAAAAACAGCCAGCCCAGGAGACTGATAAGGCGACGCCTGTAATAGGAAGAGACATCCGAAATCGTGCCCCCCGGGAGGTTACCTTGAGAGAGCGCTACACTGTCACGGATATTCCGGACTCCATTATGGCGATTGTCCGACAGCAGGTTGGGGATTCGGAGGCCATCTCACAGCCTGGGTAAGTTGACAATGACCTATGATCTGTACATGCGCTTACAACGGCTTAGACACAATCATACGCGTATTGTCTCTTCTGGAGCTGGTCTTCTTGCACTTCCAACGTTAATCTTGGCTATGTTCAAGGCCACGGCACCTTCATTTTACAGTCTCAAACTCAATGCTGGACAAATGTACTTGTATAACGACAGCCTGTACCTCGTCGAGCAGCTTCGGGCCATGGTCGAGGAACATAAGCTTTCGCGTCTCAGTTCAGATCTGGATGCACTTGAAAAGTTCGGCAAGCTCGCCTATAGCAAGGAGATGCAGACTCAACGCACCATAGTCACCGACTTGCTCGACGGTGCCCAGGGATTCAGCCAGTGTTCAGAACAGCCGTTCCTTGCGGAGTGCGAAAATGCAATGAGTGCCACTGTTGACAGAATCCGTGATGTCTACAAGGAATGGCAACCAATCCTGTCACATTCTGCGCTGCTTCAATCGGTTGGATCGTTGGTAGCCTCCGTCATCAACAAGATTATCATTGATATCGAGGATTTGGGTGATATCTCGGAAGCCCAGTCCCAACGCCTGGTGTCTTTCTGTAATCAGATCTCTCAATTGGAGGACTTGTTTATGCCAGGGGCCACTGAAGGTATCGAGCGCGTGCCAATGACCGCAGTGTACGTGCGCAACTGGCTGAAGTTCCAATACCTGATAAATATACTCGAAAGCTCTCTTGCCGACATCAAATTTCTTTGGTCAGAAGGAGAGCTCCGGCTCGAATTTTCAGCAGAGGAGGTGATTGATCTGATCGAGGCTCTCTTTGCGGAGTCGGATTACCGGCGGAAGGCGATTGCAGATATTAGAAGACAGTCTCGAGGATAGGACCTCAAATCGGCCATCTGTATATAGTTACATACTGTAATAAAGTGCACAAGAAAGTCGCGATTAACGCAGATATGGTTGACTGTTTTCTCGGTCTCCCGGATTCCCCAAATTGGCTGCATGGGGGAGCGGCTAAACTCCGCGCAACTGCGTAAATGGCCGCATCGGCCGCCGTATTTTTTTCCTCACTCTACGGTCCGCGGCAGCAAGATCCTGATATCGACGAGAATTTTCGGACACGCCTCTTTTGAGATAGATACCTCCAGAATTCCGATATGAATGACGGCTCAGATTTTGATGCTACTGCGGCCTCGTCTGCTGCCCAGCGACAGGTCCGCGTGCAGCTCACCAGCAAACAAGAAGATATTGCGCTGCCAGATAACGCTGGACCAATCCTGGTTCCTACAAGTAGGTCATCCACTGCAATAGCATTTGAATAAATCGGCGCAGGTCTGACACGCTGCTACTACAAGGTTTGCGACGATATGCGCTTTCGACATTGGTGAACAACCTCCTCGGTAACGACAAACCGATCCCGTTCGAGTTTCTGATCAACGGTACATTTCTGCGGACTTCGATTGATGAATACCTGACCGCCAACGGTATCTCTGCGGAAACGACTTTGGAGATTGAATATGTCAGAGCGTTGATACCCCCGCTGCACATTGCATCCTTCCAGCATGATGACTGGGTTAGCTCGACTGATGTGCTCTCTGCAACCTCTGCCGCTGCCACCTGGGCATCAGCAACAATCTCTCAAGGCCAAGAGAAGATCCTTTCTAGTAGCTACGACGGCTTGCTTCGGGTGTGGAACATGTCCTCTCAGATCGTTGCGACTTCCCCAGCTGCCGCCGATGGTGGCCATATGGCATCCATCAAGGCGGCCAAATTCGTTACTCCGAACCAGATCGCATCGGCTGGCCTCGATCGTACAGTGCGTCTGTGGAAATATTCCGAGATTGAAGAAGGGTTCTCAGGCACAATAGCTCCCCAGCTCGAGCTGTACGGACACAAGTCTGGCATTAACTCTCTGGCCGTCCACGCGCCCTCGAACCGTATACTATCCGCCTCCTCAGATAATAGTGTCGGCTTCTGGTCGACCAAGAAATCGGACGCCTCCGCAGCGCCAGAGGACCTGCTACCATCGGCCGCATCGAGGAGCTCTAAGAGGAGAAAGCTGAACTCTTCCGTGACCGTCCCCCAGCGAGGGCCATTGGCACTTTTGTCCTCGCACAACGCGCCCGTATCGGCTGCTATCTTCGATGCTAAGGACTCGACGGTTGGTTACTCGGCTTCTTGGGACCACTCACTGCGCACATGGGACCTTGTCACCGCTACCCTAGTGGATACCCGGACGACATCTCACTCGCTTCTTTCCCTGGAGCATCTTCCGGAGCTCAACTTGCTCGCTGCCGGAACGTCCGCACGTCACATTACCCTCATTGACCCCCGCACATCAGCGACGACAATCTCCGCCATGACATTGCGGGGTCACACGAACGCTGTCGTCTCGTTGGCTCGCGACCCTCACAGCACATATGGTTTGATCAGCGGAAGCCACGACGGCACATGTCGCATCTGGGATATCCGTGCCACGAAGAACGATAAAGACGGTGTCGTTGGCGAGAGTGTCTACTCCATCTCACGGAAAAGTCTGGAGGAGCAAGGGAAGTCTGATACTAAGCGCGTCGGAGGGGAAGGTGTCAAGGTCTTCAGTGTCTGCTGGGACAAGACAGTTGGCATTGTTAGTGCGGGCGAGGATAAGAGGATTCAGATCAACCGGGGCGAAGGCGTATTGTCGGCATAATGAGTATTGCACATATTCTTTGGTTTATTAGTGGAGTACGAAAAGTTAGAGTTATTATTGTCTCTTTTCAATGTACAAACATGATTTTGGACGTCATGACTGATTTAGACACCACTAGATTTGTTCTATACAAATGAAAGAGCACATAACGGAAAGAAATCAGAGGAGATCTAATCTGTTTAGCTTCGCTCCTCCTGCCTAAAATATGATACATGGATATAAGAATTTCAAAAGTACATAAGAGCCAACGAGCATAACGCCATTTCCATGCCTTGAAGTATAGCAGCCATCGTTTCAGAATCACAGTCTTCTTTCCATACGGTTGAGCTTGACAGCAGTCGAAATCTGTGGATCTCGTCAGTATGCACTTCCTCCTCTGTTTCCAAATCATAGCACGATGCGAGCCTGTGCCCAAACTTCAAAGGTAAAAGTATAACCCACCTGTGTCCTCGTTCTCTGTCCCCGAACCGGTAATCCCAAAGCATGGCGTCTACCCCGGTACGACCCCGACTCCTTCAACCGCTTGATATCATCAAGGACCTGTCTCCGGAGATCATTCTCAATCTTCATGTCGGATAAAGCGGCCGTGAGGTCCAGAACCTGCTTGTTCGCAAGCTCGCCGACCTTGCATGTGGGGTGGATGTGGAAGCGGGCAAGGAGGCGTGCAGAAGCCAGGGGACCAACGCCGAAGAACGTCTCGAGGGATTTCTATGTTAATCGTCAGGACCATGTAAAGAACGTATGAACAAACAGAGATGTGGCTGCCCGGTCTAAGTCTTGGATAGAGATGCGCTTACCTTGACGAGATTCCTCTCGGGGAAATTCACACCCAGAATGAAGACCTAGGTTATGGTCAGCATGCATAACTGCGGTGAGAAGAGCTTGGGCAATACCATCTTGGTTAACTAGCTGGAGTCTGCAGCTTCTAGGACCGATTCCTCTTTCAATTGCGCTGAACTGCTGTCATTGATCGCAGTTGATCTCCGGGAAGCGGAAGAAATTAGGCTGCAAAAACATTTCTCCGAGTTGGGTTTGCGAACACGAAACTTACGGATTTTCGTATCAAGTGCTTGGTCCTATTTGTATTTTTTGCTCCACATTTTGGCAGACTTACGGCAAGGCGTTCGAAAAGTACACGGCTTGTTCATTGCAAATGTCTTGGCATCTCCGCACGCTATGGATAACTGCAAGCTGGCCTCGACCTCCTTCAAGTCTCTCGATCTATCTCACGGCTTCTTACAATCATTGTCTGAAATTAGCTCTTATTGGCAATTGTGAGCAACTATGAACTTCAGAAATCTCTTTTTGTCCTTCTTCCTGGTCTTCGCGGTCGGAATCGCTCTGGTCCACGCCGAGGAGACCAAGGAGCCACGAGGCCCGAAGATCACAAGCAAGGTAAGCAAGTCTCCTGCATGATGATATACGCGTCTAACGATTGATTGCATAGGTTTTCTTTGACATTGAGCATGGAGACAAGCCTTTGGGCAGAATTGTGCTTGGATTGTACGGCAAGACTGTCCCTAAGGTAGGCATCGCCCTATTCAGCAACACTGCTTCTAAGGTCTGGAGGGGACACTAATGGAACGGCGTGAGTTCAGACAGCTGAAAACTTCCGGTACGATTGTTCGATCAATTGAGTATGTTTATCGACGATACTAAACGTAACACAGCGCTCTCGCTACCGGTGAGAAGGGCTTCGGTTATGAGGGCTCTACCTTCCACCGTGTCATCAAGAACTTCATGATCCAGGGTGGTGACTTCACCCGTGGTGATGGTGAGTCGTGCGTATCAATCGCTAACCGCGCAAGTGCTGACAGTGTTTGACTTGTAGGTACTGGTGGAAAGTCGATCTACGGCGAGAAATTCGCGGACGAGAACTTCAAGCTTAGGCACACCAAGAAGGGCCTTCTGAGTACGAGATTCCTTGAAGAATTGAGTTGAATGTCACCCTTCTCTAACTATATCAGGCATGGCAAACGCTGGCAAGGATACCAACGGCTCTCAGTTCTTCATTACTACCGTTCCTACTCCGTAAGTCGACTCACTGTGACTCACTTGTCGATCTATACGAGCAGCATATTGATATCTCGTGTTTTGATAGATGGCTGGATGGTCGTCACGTTGTCTTTGGTGAGGTTCTTGAGGGCTACGAAATCGTCGAGCAGATTGAGAATGTGACCAAGGGTCCTGGCGACAAGCCTGCGGAGACAGTCAAGATCGTCAAGAGTGGAGAGATTCAGGATGAATCCACCAAAGGTAGCCACGAGGAGCTATAGGCCTGCCCGTTTCCTGGTCAGTCCTTTCTGCTTTGATAAGCAACCAAATATGCTGACGGTTGGATGACGCTCAGAAAAAGAACCAACTGATCGGCTCGACGATGCGGAACTGTCAGATGTATCAACTGCGTCCGAATCGTCCTCTTATTTTCTTCGCAAGGTTGCATTCCTTTCCATCGTCATCGCCCTGGTTGTGATCGTTGTGAAGATCAACAAGAAGAAGGCAGGGCAGTTTGATGAGAAGAGCGAGGTCTAGTCAACAGTTAGTGCTAAACCTCAGCAGTCTATATAAACCACATAAATGGAATACATATTTCAAGCAAGATCATAAGCCCGATAGACGCTGTGTGGTTGGTACGTTTGACCTGCTATCGTATGTCCGAGATGGCGCCAGTAGGCGGTGGCAAATGTCCATCGGATGAGGCAGGCATAGAATCATAGTAGAAAGTGGCAATCTGGAGTATGTCACTCGGGTGGGGTTAACAAGCTCGAAAAGCAGTATTACAACGGAGTATCTTACTATCTCTTGGTATTATTAGTAGTAGATAGTTGAGGATTAAATCAAACATACCCTGGCAGATGACAAGGGCAATAAGATACAGTTGACTCAGAGATTGACTCAAGGACTACAGAGCTGGGACGAATAAACAACGTTTCTTTCCGTCGCCGGGATGATACTATTGATCACCCAAGAATCAATAGCTTGAGATAATACAGTTGATGTTGATAACTAAGGTAAAGGTATCCAAGTACTATCTACGAATTTCAAGTGATTTAACCTTTTGAGCTGGATCTGCAAATACAAAGTTACGGAGTTCTACCTTGCTCTAAGGTGTTTGAACCTGACCCAGAGAAGAGACATGCGCTCCGTAATCATTGCAGAATTTGCCTTCAATGATATCGAAGCACATGAGGGATCTAAGTATGAACCTGGAGATAGTCAAACATAAGAAACAAATGATACTCATACCTCTCTAATAACTGGTCATAATTCCATTTAATTAACAGTAAGATAGCTGTTGTAGCCTTGTAGGACACCAAAACACAAAAAAGGTGAAAATTCACTAGAGAGGAAAAGACTGGGCCCAGCCTGTATGGTTATCTGGATATCCAGTCAGACCCTTTCCTCTCCTTTTTGCCCTTGTTTTTTACTCTGGTACGGTTTTTGAACATATTTCATTTTTTTTTTTTTTTTTCGCCTCCCGGTGTCAGTAATACCATTTTCTTAAAAGTTCTTTCGCTGGATCTTCTCGTCCTTCCCACAAAACCCTTCCACCTATTCCATCGTTCTCCCCTCCCATCATCTATCGGCTACTACTTAATCTCAATTTCCATCTTCTTCCTTCTTTCTTCCCCCAAACATCTCTCTCCACATAATACTGTCTTTCTCTTCCTCCCTTTTTCTTTTCTTCTTTTGCAAGAATTTGATAGAGGGTTAGATCTGGGAGAACGCTGTTTCAGTTCTTTTTCTCCCTTCAGGTCTTCTCAGTTTCCAACTTGTGTTACTTCTCTGCTTAAGACCTTAGCTACATCGCCACTCGATAGAAGAGACACGCTTTTTTTGACGTTTCTCTCTTGTCTCATCATTTTACAGATTCTTAATTTCAAAGAATCTCCAGCCTTCCTTACGACAGATAATCTCTGAAATAGATTGTCTGTATCACGTTCTCGACCTAAAGGACACTAAGCAAAATCTTCGATTGTACGTCCACAGCCGCATCAATCCAACAGATCCGATTATTTCGACGATTTCAAATACTTAACTGCTGAACCGGATTGCTTATTTATCTGATACAGTTTCAAAAACAACCGCAATCATGGCCGACGGCTTGAAGATGGGAAACCTGTCCCTTAACGAATCCCAGCATGCGCCTGCTGGTCCTAACCCTGCGAACGGTGCGAACGGCCGCGCTGCCTACATCCCTCCCCATCTCCGTCAGCGCACCATGGGCGCCAACGTCGATGGTGCCGCTGCTCCTCCCCCTCCCGGTCCTGCTCCCGCTGCTTGGAATGGCCCAAGGTATGTACTTGCAATCTCCTCAAGTTCCTTGTTTGTGTTCATTTTGGCTGACCGTGGCATGACTTCTTGCAGAGCCGCTCCTCCTCGCGGTGGCAACTGGGCTAACGCCAATGCCTCTGACTTCAGCCCTCGTGGTCCCAATGTCCCCAATGGTAACAACAGCTGGACTCCCTCGGAAGCTCAACGTCGGCCCTTTGATCCACATGCTTACGGACACCCAGGACAAGGAGGCTCCTACGGCGGCTCCCAAGGCGCTTCTGCCAAAGGCTCTGGAGACGGCCAGTGGCGCGACGGCAAACACGTTCCCGGTCCCGCAAACGCTCGCCTGGAGCGTGAGCTTTTCGGTGTTCCCAACGATCCCACCAAGCAGAGCACTGGTATCAACTTCGCCAACTACGACGACATCCCCGTCGAAGCATCTGGTCACGACGTTCCCGAGCCCGTCAATGCCTTCACGAACCCCCCTCTGGATGACCACCTGATTGCCAACATCAAGCTCGCTCACTACCAAACTCCTACTCCCGTCCAGAAGTACTCGATTCCCATCGTGATGGGCGGTCGCGATCTCATGGCCTGCGCTCAGACTGGTTCCGGAAAGACAGGTGGTTTCCTATTCCCCATTCTCTCTCAGGCTTTCCAGACAGGTCCTTCTGCCGCGCCTGCTCAGGCCTCGGGTCAGTTCGGTTACGGCCGTCAACGCAAGGCGTACCCTACTTCCCTGATCCTCGCCCCTACTCGTGAGCTTGTTTCTCAGATCTTTGACGAAGCCCGCAAGTTCGCTTACCGCTCTTGGGTTCGCCCCTGTGTGGTTTACGGTGGTGCCGATATTGGCTCACAGCTCCGTCAGATCGAGCGTGGCTGCGATCTTCTCGTCGCTACCCCCGGTCGTCTGGTTGACCTGATCGAGCGTGGCCGCATCTCTCTGTGCAACATCAAGTACCTGGTTCTCGATGAGGCTGATCGTATGTTGGACATGGGTTTCGAACCTCAGATTCGCCGCATCGTGGAGGGCGAAGACATGCCTGGCGTCAACGACCGCCAAACTCTGATGTTCTCGGCCACTTTCCCCCGCGATATTCAGATGCTTGCCCGGGACTTCCTGAAGGATTACGTTTTCCTCTCTGTCGGTCGTGTCGGCTCTACCTCTGAGAACATCACTCAGAAGGTTGAATATGTCGAGGACCACGACAAGCGTTCCGTCCTTCTTGATATCCTTCACACTCATGGCACGACCGGCCTCACTCTCATCTTCGTTGAGACCAAGCGTATGGCAGATGCTCTGTCGGACTTCCTGATAAACCAGCGCTTCCCTGCAACTGCCATCCACGGTGATCGCACCCAGCGTGAACGTGAGCGTGCTCTGGAGATGTTCCGTTCGGGACGTTGCCCTATTCTGGTTGCTACTGCTGTCGCTGCTCGTGGTCTTGATATTCCCAATGTCACCCACGTCATTAACTATGATCTCCCCACCGATATTGATGACTACGTTCACCGCATTGGTCGTACCGGTCGTGCGGGTAACACTGGTATCGCCACTGCCTTCTTCAACCGTGGCAACCGTGGTGTTGTCCGTGAACTGATTGACCTTCTCAAGGAGGCTCATCAAGAGGTTCCCTCCTTCCTGGAGAGCATTGCTCGCGAAGGCAGCGGATATGGTGGTCGCGGAGGTCGTGGAGGCCGCGGTCGCGGCGGCAATGCCTCTCGTGATGTGCGTCGTGTGGGTGGTAACGCGGGTGGTGGTGCTCCTTCCTTTGGAGGCGGCTACGGTGCTCCCAGTGCCAGCACCTATGGCGGCGGCGCTGGCGGCTACGGTGCTCCCGCAGCCTACGGTGGTGGCTACGGCGGTGGTTATGGCGGCGGCAGCTACGGAAACCCCTCGGGCCCCACTGGACCTTCTTCCTGGTGGTAAATTACCTAGGAGGTTGTGGTCCTTGGCGAGGCCGTCGGGTCTGAATGGCTCGTCTTCTCTTATGCCTTTCATCTGATGGTTACGATCAGAAAACGAGTCCTGAAGCACCTCTCTTCGTCCTTCTTGCTTTTCTCACCTTTTTATCGGGACCGGCTTTGTCACGACTGCCACGACTTCCTCTTACAATTTCTTATGTTATCTTTTTCCTCGATTTGGGTCTGTCGGTGTTCTTTTTTTATCTGCTGAGCATTTCGCGGTTGCTATTTTCCGTTCGCCTTTTCCATCTTAGACATGGGACTTTCGATGCGGTCCGATATCTCCGTCTCGCTGCTCCGAACCATACATTCGGTATGGATAGAAGCGCCTTGATCGGCATTGCATGATTATCATAGATCGCGTTGAGTTTCCTGCTACGACCGTCTTTTTCAGATACCCTTACCTGTTTTTCAAGCGTCCATGTGGAGGTACGCTTGAACGATGCGCGCCGAGCGGGAGTGCCGGCTTTTCGTCTTCAGAAAAGTGCTTTTAATGGTTTTCATATGCTCGGTGCTATTGCAGCTGCATCGACTGTGTCTTGCAACATAGATCTCTACGGTTTCGGTATCTAAAGGCGGGCCTGTTCTTGTGTCTTTTCGTCGTTTTCCCCGAATTGTTACTCGCACGTGCATGCGTTATTCCTGTTCTTGCAGAAATCAACGCTTTCTTCTCCGAGCTGTGTCATTTCTTTCCATCGGCTCTGGACGGAGATTCTGAGTCTGCGCATCCACACCGCATGAAAGAGGAGGCGAGTGCACGTGACAATCGTGTTCACAGGCCTTTTTTTCCTTCTGTGTACTTTCCTTTTTCTTTACGGCGGTGCATACATTACTCGATGCGAGTGATAATAGATGGGATTATCTGCATTGTGTATGGCGTTGACTTGAGCTGCTGTGTCCACACAAATTCTCTGCACTGGGGTCCGTGGAGGCTTGACATTTGAATGGGAGTCTTTTTCTGGTTCATTACTCGGATCCTCGGAGGGGGAAAGCTGTGGTTTCTGGCGCATTGATGTTCATGCTGGTTCGGAGGCATCATCGTTTACAGTCAGGAACAGCTTGGGGCTTTAGGCCTTCTAACGGCACGGCGTAGCTCACGGAGACGCTTTGTCTCGAGAGAAGAGAGCTACTTTATCATCAATCAAAAAGTTCTATTTGTCTGTGTCATTGTAGCTTTACACCATCGCGTAACTGTGTTAGGCCTTTAGGAAATTTTCTCGATCTGACTTTGATGATGATGAGCAGCGACGAGTTCCTTCGCCTGGATGGAATGTGAGGGTTGTTACCTCTTTCGGTATCCTAGTCGTTTGCAAGGATTGACCCCAATCGGAATAATAATGGAAACTCCCATCCTCCTCTTCATCTCTCAATATAGAATTGGCATATTCTGAAATGTTGTGTTTCTGTAACAATAGGGGTCAAACTTGAGGGCCATATTCACTCAGTTCTTACATAATCCGGAGCTTCATCTCTCTACCTATTGTTGACCGTCTTCGCATGTATTCTTGAGGGAATGGTGAAATGGGACAATAAGTGATTTTAATTCGAATATTCTAATTATTAGACTGACTAACATTAATTACGGCGATCAATTATTTATATCAAATACATCTCATTGTGAGGTAATAATAGGGGAAGACGGAATGATTAAAGAACAGTACGGAGTAGTACTTAGTATGACCTTCTGTATACCACAGATCCGGCAAGGCGAAAGATCCCGGAAGGAAGCCAGAAAGAATATCGGCACCAGAACACCCACAACGCTCCTTTTGCCTTTGCTCGAACCACTTTCCTTTCTCTTCATCCAACACCAGATTCCAACTTCGATTATATTTATCATCATCGATCCAGCCCTCATCTTCATTTTTCTTCTCCAAACCTCTGGAGTTTCTCTCATTCTTCCTTGACTATAACGATAAACTTGTGGCATCATCTCCTCCCCTTAAATAGTTACACGCTTCGCGGTCCTCGATCCCACGTCTGATTACGTGTGACGCCCCCCCTGGGGCACAAATCAACAATCCACAACTTCTGGCCGTTCGCGACGGTCGGTAATTTCTCCATTGATAATATCCTACCTCTCGGGAAATTGCTGCGTTGACCGGTTCGGCTTCATGTCGTTGCGAGGATTTCTGGAAGGGAGCCTCATCCCTTCAAAGATGGCCGACCGCGAAAGCAGCGTCGCAGACGAGTCGTTTGCACAGTCCGAAACCCAGGACGAGCACAACTCGCACAGCACGGTCAGCGCGACGGTCAGCATAAGGCGTCAGGCGAACGGCACCATTGGCTCCGTCTACTCAGGAAACAAAATCAGACATCTGAAGAAGGAGGATGGCATGCCGCTCTGGCGCAAGGACATCCAGTACCAGTTTCTCAAACTTGTTTTCGAGGATAAGACCCCGGTCTTCACTCGCTGGTCCGATGGCAAGAAGAACTTGGATTTTGCGGATATTTACATCGACGCGATGGCGAGGAGCAGTAAGACGAGCAAGATTCTCAAGGACAAGCTGCAGAGCGATAAGCAAGCTGCCATCAATATGGCGATGGTTTGTCTGCTTGTTAACTTTGGGAGGATGAACACCACTTTGAACTGTATGGGTTGCCCTTCTCTTCGTCTATTCACTCGGCCCTGTTCGCGGACTCGTTCTCCCCTTCACCTGTACCATCGCATCTTAGACTGACTCGGAGACAAATCTAGTTTTCCCGGAAATGCGCGCTCAACTACGGACATATCACTCCATTCCTTCCTTGCAGGCGCACCAGGACCCCAACGCATACAAGCAGCTTCAGGATGCTCCGCGTCTCAAATCCATCCTCAAGGGTGCGTCAGAGGATGTTGACCAGCCGAATACGCTCGAGAAGATCAAACGCCATCCCATTCCTCGGACTAATCCGGTGCACCTCATCTTTGTTCTCGCGCAGTACGCTCCCAAGGTGTCGGAGTTGCACTTCTTCCCTCCGCGCGATTTCTTCGACTTGGTCATGAGATCCACGCTCAGCAGTAAGAGCCGTGCAAGAGCTTTCTTATGGCTGATGTGGTGGTATCTGGAGAGTGACTACTCGCGTGAAGCCGCCCTTAACAACCCATTCGGTCCGGGCCAGGATGGTGAAGGAACCGAGGGCCTGCCAATCAAGGTGCCCAGCTTCGAGAGCCTCACGGAAGAGCAGGCAAACGAGGAAAACGTGGATACTCCCTCTGAAATCGAATACGGGGAAACAAAACGTTTGGAGCGTAAACGTAAGTTCTTGCGACGTCAACTCATTTTCTGTCTTTCGTACCTGCCCTGACGTTGTCATAGGTATTCTGGAAGAGGACGAGCCATTACCCAGGCCTCCAAAGCGTCCACGAAAGGGTAATTCCGACCGTCTCCCTTCGCGACTTGAACAAAGTCTTATGCTAACTGCTTTTCTAGCTGACCAATTAAACAGCGACAAGGTGGTCGCAGGTGAAGGTCTTTCGTGTAAGTTCAGTTCAGTGGTCCAGCATGTGTAGTCATGCGTTAACCAAGATTGTCTATGAATAGATGAAGATTATAACGGAACCAGTTCTATGCGGCCGCCTTCCAAGCGTCCGGCGGATCAGGATGAAGGCTATCTGACGCCTACGCAATCATCGCGTTCTGAGTCCAAACGACCCAAGCGGGAGTCGTCTCTCAACCGCTCGGTCGGTCAGCAGCGCCTGATTTTGAAGACTAAGATGGAGCAGACCCCCGACGCGTCCTCGCCGGCTCCTCCAGGATCAGGTCATCCGATTCTGAATAGATTCGTGACCGAATCCACTATTGGTCAGCCGCCCTCAGCTCGCCGCCCTCGACCACTTACCCAGCACCAGTTGGCTGTCGAACAGAATCGGCGCCAGCGTATCGATTATCTCCTGGCCAAGCGTAAAAACGAGGCTTACCGGATTTTACGAGCAAAGAGAGAAAGTGAAATCCCATTCGCACGCTACGGTCGCTTATTGCAATCTCTTCCGGAAGGTTACGACACGGAGGACGAGGAGGCCTCATGGGGCAAAGGTGGCTTGATCCCTCACCACGAGGAAGAAGAAGACTATGGAGAGTCCGCGGGCTACTTCTTATCTGTGATCCGTAAGGCCTCTAGGAGGCTTGACCGCTGGGATTATGAAAACGCGAATGGTCCAAAGAGAGACCGCAAGAAAGAGAGAGAGGAGCGCCAGAAAGCCAAACAGAACGGCTATGCCATGGATGCTCTTGATCTGAGTGGGCGAACCTCGATGTCCGCTCGAAGCAGAGCCCGCGCTGCCCGCAATGCCAGACGAAAGCTCGCCGAAACAGAGGCCGGTGCTGCGGCCGGCGGTGAGGCTTCCAAGGGGCAGCCTGCTTCGTCCTCCCGCTCCAAGAGCAGCCGAAGTCGCCCTAGCCGCGCTGCTGGAGGTGCCGCTTCAGGTGTGGCAGGCAAGGATGATCTCGACGTCCCTTCACGAGACCAGGAGCTCTCACCGTTGCCTCCTTCCATCCGTCTGATCGATGAGGATGCCGATCTCGACGGCGAGGGTCTCGACGATCTGGATCGCGAACTCCTAGGTGAAGGAAGTGGGGATGAGGATGACGCTGCGGATCGCGACGATCGATCTTCGCGCCCAGCAGAGGCTGGTTACGAGGACAGTTTCATGGGTGGTGATGCGGATGACGACGCCGAAGCGTTATCCTCTGACGACGACGTTGACGATGAGGAGGATCTCGACGACGGGGAGGGTGGAGTCGACGTGGACGAAAACTCGTCGACTTTCGAGGGTGGAAATGGATACGCTGCTAGCGAGACCTCTTCTGTTGCTGGTGATACTACCGCTGTCCTAGACGATGGCAAAGAGTAGAAGAAACACCGCTTTCATGATTTGGTTTCCTCGCGGAACGCTCCTTGCAATGTCATACTAGACATCTCATATTCTAGCACCATGTTCATTACTTTGTCTTCCTCATTGTTCTGTTTCAAAATTCTCAATGTGTCTTTGCCCATGTGACCATGTCCATCTTGTTACCATAGCAGAGTACAGCAGCCACATACGATTATGAGTGTTTGGAACGCATTGTCTTATACTGTCATCTATATCAACTTAATATGAAGAGAGTCGGACAACACGCGACCGATAAATCCGATACTCCAGCGTCGGATTCAAAACGGGAAGCCAGAGACGTCCTACCCAACGAAAGGAAGCTCAGTCCATCTCCGACTCCATGCAGGGTTGTGGTGCAAATCTCAAGTGGGGAGACGCCTGTCGCTGCAGCGCAGCCATGGAGCTGTAGAGTCGAACCATGTATCATTTCCCATTTCAGTTCTACAATATGTACAAAGTAGACACCAGATCTGAAGTAACATGCACAGACTTCGTAGTGTCTGTGGTACTTGTTGGGAGGGGCACCATGGATGGTTGAGAAGCTACCATACAAAAGGGCCTATTGACTCAACAATGATTATTATTATTGATTGACATGTGAACGGCATCCGTCCGTCGCCTCCTCCGTCGTCCCCTGTCCACTGTCCGACCTCAATCAAAATCTCAGATCTGCTCACTGCACAACATCCACACTCATTCTTGTATCTGTCATTGTGTTTATCCCCCTATATCAGGTTACATTTGTAAACGTGGCATCTTGCTTTCTATCGGATCTCAACCAGGACTGCAATACTCCTCCTCCTCCTCCTTCCACCGTTTGTGTCCCCCAGAATTCCGCCGATCACAGGGCATCTTACCGCCGACTTTCACTTGCAAAGGCTGCAAGTGTGCTCCACTGCAGCTTTTGAACGAGTCGGCTTCTGTGCCCTGCCCTCGTCTCCTCAGTTTCAAACCTCCGCTTATTCGACGACTGTGCTGTCATTGCTGCAGAAGTACAGCTAGAGCTCCCCCTGTTGTCGCTGCACATCTGACAGGTCCTTGACCTCTTTCTCCTCCTTTTTCCCCTTCTCACGGTGTCTACCCACCCAGTCCCTTTCCACCACCAGGCTGGCTATTTCTTTACTGCAGAGATCACATTCGTTGAGGGGGCATTCGGTCATTCATCATCCTAGCATTGGTTTATTTTCGGTGATATAAACCCGGCGGATCTCGATTGTGCCTAACCTTCACCTCACCTGCCGATATCGAACTCATATTTGGATTTGAGATACCGCAACTACCAGATTGTTTGTCGCGGTCGGGTCCTCTTCCACTGCGAAACATACCATATCCTTATCAGCAGATCACCTGTCATGTCTGATGATCCCACCATCTTTCGTCCTCGTCCGCGGCGAGTGTTCGACCTTGCGCCTGCTTCAAACGAATCGTCCGAAACTCCTACTCCTGCGGAGCCCACCAACCCTGATCTGCTCAATCCCAGGGAAGCCGGTTCGACCAGCGTAAGCCGAAATGCTTCCATCATGAATCTGACGTCGTCTACGCTTTTTGGCATTTATTCTCCGACCGCATTCGAAGGCGCCCGAGACGAGTCGAGCCCCTGGGGCACGGAGGCACAAACACCTATCTCGGAAAACCCACCAAGCATTGAATCGGCTGTTGAGACGGCGAGTCGCCCTTCTTTGCAGAGAACTCGGTCGCGCCTCAGCCATGGACTATTTCGTGGAGTTATTCTGCCTCAGGTGTTACGAAGCGTGCTTCTCTTTGGGTTCGGTGTGGTCTACGGGATCATCACGGTTCATTTGCATGAGAATCACTGGATCACGCCGGTGAAATTGGAGAATATTCGGTACTATGATTCGTGGCAATACAAGGTTCTGTGGGGTCTGGCTGGAGTGGCTCTGGGAAACGTGCTTCCCTGGCTGGATTCCTTTGCTGAGGAGTGGGATACGGATCGATCCCGGACCGTCAAAGGGCAGGGAAACAATCGCCCCAGCGAAGATCGTACTCCTGCTTGGGTTACAGTGGCTCGGAGTGTTGGGGCCTTTGTTGGAATTGCGTTTGCTCTGGTAAGGAGTTATCTCCATTCTTTTGTTTTTTCCGGTCCCCTCATCTATCTACCTACGGACTTGTAACGCTGACTGGGCTATGTTGCACAGAGGAGACTCCCCTGGGAATCAACGACTCAAGCGTCTGCCACTCTTACTCTAGCCAACCCTGTCCTGTGGTACCTCATTGATCGCACAAAGGCAGGCTTCCTCTTGTCGACCGTGGTTGGAGTGGTTGGGACAGGTGTGGTGCTGGGCCTCAGGCCGGAGTTGGTCCCAACGTCCGCAGACTCTTCTGCAACTACGATCCCTCTGCTGAACGGCACAGTTCTGGAATATGGACTGGTGACGGGCCTCACCCAGGAGAGTATTGCGGTCCGCATATGGCTCGCAAGTGTTCTGTTTTGCGCCTGCGTCTGCTTTGGCAATGTCGGCCGGCAACTTGCCATCGGAGGTACAGGCAAGGGATAGGCTCAATTAGTCGAGTCCCAGCGAACGTTCTTCGGATTTTTCTTTCCCATTTCGTGTTCATTTTTAGGTTGCTTAGTTTGGGTTGATCGGCTCCAGGGAGCTTCGTTCCACAGGTCACCATCAATAGATAGGGTCACTTAGCATAGAATAGCTTCATGACGGAATAATGGATAATCATGATCATCCAAGCTTTGGGTATGATCTTACGAGTCAACGGCGACCTCTTCAACTACTCAAGCCGTGTCGACGCACAAAACGGTCACCATACAATCCTCAAGATTCTACAAAGGCTGTAGAGCCAATCATTGCAGTCCCTTCCACCGAGCTCGCCATTAGACGAGATCAAGTCAGACACTGCACCCAAGATCGACCCTTTGCGGTTTCCCACAATCTCTCTCCATTCAGTATGACGATTTCCGTACTTCATAGGCCTATCTCTTCCGTAGAAGAGGATAATCCTCGTAGGAACGCTTTTGAAAGAATGTTGTTATTTGCGTTGTTCATGAAGAGAGAAAAAGAAGAAAAGAAAAGGGAAAGAAGTTTTCGAGTAGAGCGAGTTTTGTGTTCCGGTTGGGGCATGGGTGGTCTGTGCTGGGTCAGGTGATTTTGGGAGACCTGAGGTTATGTGCAGTGTATAATTATGTAAGTATGTACAAGTAACATAATGTGGCTATCATGTGAAAACACCAGGGATCCTTTTCTTGAAATTATATTACAGCTAAAGGTGAAAATTACCAGATGGAAAAGGGGAGTGGGGTGATTTTTGTGGAAATCATCTGTAATGATACAACCATTCCGAGAGCGGCTATGATTCTCAGAGAGGAAGGAAAGGATCATGATCGACCCCGCGGTGGGATGAGCAGATAGCAAAGCTTGAATTGTTGCAGATACTTCTTGTTGCTGTGATTGACAGAGACCGTGACACTCATCTTCATTCTATCCAGGCTATCATACTCTCAGGTAAGGGCTCAGATTCCCCAATAGCCACACAATCCAATTCAATCGACAGGCGGGGCTACCCTTCTGGTTATGATTGTCATCTGAACTTTTTTCCATACTCTAACCACCCCTCTGAAATTTCTTGGTGCTCAATTCTGACTCTGTTGTGTCCCAGTGTCCATCACTGTCAGTGTCTCACAATGTCTCAACAAAAGTCAGGTATGTCCATCCTTGATATTCTTCACGACCTGTTCTTCCCCTCACTTGGAGTTGGGGGCTGTTGCTCGCCAAGTCGTACACTGGCCGGTTACTTCCCCACAGCCGAGTTTTTGTTGCTCGCATGGAATTGAAACGAGCATTGGACTGACTCAAGCTTGTACGCTCCTTTTTTGATAAACAGCCATCCTCTCCGTGTACGACAAGACTGGCCTTCTGGACCTGGCCAAGGGTCTGGTCAAGCACAATGTCCGTCTGCTCGCTTCTGGTGGCACCGCCAGGCTGATCCGTGAAGCTGGCTTCCCGGTTGAGTGAGTCACCAGCTGCTCCCATTTATGCGGAGTGATGGTCATTGACATGGTGTTTTAACTGTTAGGGATGTCTCGGCTATTACTCACGCTCCTGAGATGCTCGGCGGCCGTGTCAAGACCCTTCATCCCGCTGTCCACGGTGGTATCCTTGCTCGCGACATTGAGTCCGACGAGAAGGATCTGGAGGACCAGAAGATTTCCAAAGTCGACTTTGTCGTCTGCAACCTCTACCCCTTCAAGGAGACTGTCAACAAGGTCAACGTCACCATCGCCGAAGCCGTTGAGGAGATCGATATCGGCGGTGTGACCCTTCTGCGCGCTGCTGCCAAGAACCACGCTCGTGTCACCATCCTCTCTGACCCTCAGGACTACCCCGAGTTCCTGAAGGAGCTGGAGGCTGGAGAGATCTCCGAGGCCAGCCGGAAGCTGTACGCCCTCAAGGCCTTTGAACACACTGCGGACTACGATACTGCCATCTCGGGCTTCTTTCGCAAGCAGTATGCTGGTAACGGCGAGCAGTACCTGTCCCTGCGCTACGGTGCCAACCCTCACCAGAAGCCTGCCTCTGCTTACATGCTCCATGCCAAGCTGCCCTTCAAGGCTCTTAACGGATCCCCGGGCTACATCAACCTGCTCGATGCCCTCAACGCCTGGGCTCTGGTCAAGGAGCTCAAGCAGGCTCTCGGCTACCCCGCTGCCGCCAGCTTCAAGCACGTCTCTCCCGCCGGTGCTGCCGTCGGTGTCCCTCTGAGCGAGAACGAGCGCAAGGTCTACATGGTCGATGACATTGCCGGTCTTGAGACTTCTGGACTGGCCCAAGCTTATGCTCGTGCCCGTGGAGCGGACCGCATGTCCAGTTTCGGAGATCTACTTGCTCTCAGCGACGTCTGTGATCTTCCCACTGCCAAGATCATCTCCCGCGAAGTCTCGGACGGTGTTATCGCCGCTGGTTACACCCCTGAGGCTCTGGAGATCCTCTCCAAAAAGAAGGGTGGCAAGTACCTTGTCCTGCAGATGGACGAGAACTACGTGCCATCTTCCGAGGAGACTCGCACTGTGTACGGTGTTCAGCTCAGCCAATCGCGCAACGATGTGGTCATCTCACCCCAGAAGACGTTCAACACCATCATCACTCCTAAGGGCATGAAGGCCCTTCCCGACTCTGCTCTGCGGGATCTCACTGTGGCCACCATCGCTCTGAAGTACACTCAGTCCAACTCGGTCTGCTATGCCCTGAACGGTCAGGTCATCGGTCTGGGTGCTGGTCAGCAGAGCCGTATCCACTGCACTCGTCTGGCCGGTGACAAGGCCGACAACTGGTGGATGCGCTTCCACGAGCGTGTGCTGAACATCAAGTGGAAGGCGGGCACCAAGCGTGCTGACAAGAGCAACGCCATCGACCTTCTCTGCTCCGGACAGACCCCTCGCAACGATATCGAGAAGGCCGAGTACGAGCGCGTCTTCGAGGAGGTCCCTGCTCCTTTCACCCAGGAGGAGCGTGACAGCTGGCTGTCGAAGATGGGAGAGGTTGCCGTTTCGTCCGACGCCTTCGTAAGTTCTTGCCCAGTCTATGGTGTGTTTTATAGCTTGTGCTGATGCAGAGTCAAACAGTTCCCCTTCATCGACAACGTGTTCCGTGCTGCCCGTTCGGGTGCCAAGTACATCGCTGCCCCCAGCGGCAGCCAGAACGATGGTCCTGTTTTCGAGACGGCCGAGAAGCTGGGTATCGTCTTTGTCGAACAGGGCACTCGTCTGTTCCACCACTAAGTATGGAGAGTTTTACGATTGTCTCGGTGGCGATGATACCAGTGGTGTTTGCGTAGTCTTGTGATGACCTTATAAGTATGAACATCGACAGGTCTCCAAGGGAGTCATGCCAAAAGTGCTTGATGTCTTTGATGTGATTATGGGATGTTGGCGTTGTGAATAGCGCCCTTAACGAACAGAACCTTGTATAGATTCAACTCAGTACTATTTTATTCGTGTTTATACTCTCTGTGAGCTGCGGTAGCTGTGTAATATACCCAACAGCAAATGCACTGTCTGCATCAGGATTCAGTTGATAATACCAAATCTGCAAAAGCAGCTCACACGTGGATTTGAACTAGGGACCCTTTGATTATAGGTGTCGCGCTCTACCTGATCAGGATGCGATGTGACATGTCCACTAAAGGTGATGTTATCGCTCGGCTGGATGCTTGATCTGCAGTGTGTGAGGAAGTACATTGGTGCCTAGCATGGAGTATTTAGTACAGCCTGTTCCCCCACTTTGTTTTATATCTATAGTTTTGGAGTTGCGGTGACGATCCCGACTGCTTTCTTTTGCGCCTTGGTAATTTGTTGTTCATGTTGTGCTGTTCTGTTTGTATGTAGCTGGTAGAGCATGTAAGACAGCCGTTAGTTGGTGTCAACCAGGAATATGCCTATCATTCGTACTATACCAGAAAGGACGGTCTAGACACCTTTTTGGCGTAATGGTTTGATGGCTGACAGTTGGGTGCGTTCTCAGTGGTGTTGCGCTCTGAGCATCAGGGTCGTCGTGGAAATATATTTGAGATCGGCCCTGGCCATGGGTACGAGAACCAGGAACCACTCGGTTTGACAAAGCGAAACCCCGGGCTGTGTCCCTCTCTGGACCCGAGAGTTGAAAGCTAAATAAGAGCCATCCCATGTTTCCCGAAAGGTCGGATATGGGATTGGTGGTACTGACGTAAAAGGCATCACAGCCAATACGTAGGTCAATACTGTAGATACTATATTTAGCAAAGCGGACGGCGTTCTAATATCTACTAGCTCGCATAGCTCAGTTGGTAGAGCGCATGACTAGTAATCATGAGGTCAGCGGTTCAAATCCGCTTGTGAGCATTTTTTTGCCATTATTTTTTGCATTCTCACTTCATTATGCCAATGCCTTATCTGTGGTCGAAGAGCCCGAATGGCAGAAGAATAGTTTGCTGAGGTCTAAGTGCACCGTTGGAGACTGACGACTGACGCAGGTACGGAACTACGGATGCAAGTAAGAAGCTTGGACTGCCGGCAGTGCAGCATCTACAAGGACGACCACACAAGTCCTGCAGCGGCCAGCCCCTGGTTTGTCCGTAGAAACCACATCAGTCTACCCGTGGAACGACGCAAGTGCGGTCCAGGGGTAAGACCACAATCGCATCGAGGTCCGCCAGACGGGACATACTGCTCTGTTGTATATAGTCGGGAATAACACTACTTGTTTCCTGCTATGTGATGTCTCAAGAAGGTTTGGCCCATAACTAGCTCAGACGAGTATTCCTTGAACCAAATTGACAGCAGTGGTCGTTAATTTCCTCCCATGGTTCGAAGTTGCATCTACATTCTGACGTCTTGGGTCGCAACATTGACCCAGATGCTACGGAGTGTTGCAGATCATCATTCGAGGAGGCGAACGAGGAAGTGCAGTGTTTAAAATACCGAATGAATAGAAGGGAGGAGCTGGAAATGATAGATCAACAATGCTGGTGGGGGTACTTTGTCAATGTCCCCGCGGCCATAGATGACTATGGTTACCACGATCCTCGTCCTGCTTGACTTGATATCTGTTATAAAATTGGCTGCATCTAAGGCGTGCCTGAGAGGACGTATATGCTTCTGGATGGTAGAAAGCACCAGTGTGTCGCTCTCGAAACAGATATTCTAGTCAGATGTGACATGGACGGGATTGCCATTGAGGATTCTAGACTTAGTATGGGCGTGCTATTTGCTATAGGCCAGTGTATGAGGATTCAAGGGATGGCAGGGTATGTCTTGAGATCTGATAAGTTCTAGATGGAATTGAGATTGTGACTGGTGACGCGAATGAGCATTTCCATCTGCAAAAAAGAGTTGACGAGCCCTTTTCGTCTCGCGCCCCAGGAGTCCATTTCAAGTTGAGATTGGAATACCGATCAGTTTCTCTCACTCAAGCCTCCGTAGTGAAGTGCTGTTTCTATGACCGGCGTGTTCCAGATCAGCTCAGACGCACAACCTATTAGCAGGCGAAAGTGAAGTATAAAGACCCTGGCACCTGCCTCAGGCATCCACGTGCGTGTGAGCCTCACCATGGGAGCTTGATCAAGAGCATAAAAATAGAAAAAGCAAACACAAACTCTCAATTGAATACTTCAACCCAGTTTCTAATTCATCAGGAGATCAGGTATTTGATTCAATCCAAATCAATTCACGTCATTAACTCCTCTCATTCACCTCATCTTTATCCTCATTGTCCTCAAACGCTTGCCTGCAGGCGTTCTTACTTCTCAGGCACCGTTTGAGCTTACCCCTTTGCACGTGACGTCCCCATAAGCGACACCTCAGCAACGACTACAGCGTCGGCCTCCTGAGGTCACTTCCCGCTTTCCCCAGTTGCTAATCCACCTACGTACTCTCTCCATATCCATCTTCTTTCCTCTAATTCCTCACTTTTACCTTCTTTTTCTCTCTCACCGTCTTTAGCTTCAATTCTCCGCCGTCTCTTTCACATTTCACGTCGAGCTTAGTTGATTTCTTTTGAGCGGTGTTTCGTTGGGCGGGTAAGGTCGTCTTGCGGCCTTGGTAAATATGGCTCCTCTTCCCATCAAGTTCACGGAGCTTATCAATGTATGTCCCATGTCTTATGTGTTGATTCCATTTCGCTCGTCAAAAGAGAGTGCTAATGTCTGGTCCATCTACTACAGCTCACAAATGCGGAAATTGCTGTATGTCCTACCGTCCGATACTGCCTGATCCATCCATTGCTAAACTAGGGTGTCGCACGCCGGCACGCCGGACGCGCCTCTCCTCCCCTATAAATGTCGTGAATATCTGCTTACGTCTTGTTTCTTCTAGCCACAATCGATTGGATTCAACTCATGTGTAAGTACAGCACGGAGGCGCACCTGCAAAAACAGGGACCTGACCGAAGCTTGCTAACCGTATTGTCATTGCTCGATAGACTTTAGAATCGGACCATTTCGTTTGCGTGAGGCAAAAACTCAATGAAGATGACAAGCCTCAAGTCATTATCGTCAACCTCAAGAACAACAATGAAGTCATCAAGCGGCCGATCAATGCGGACAGTGCCATCATGCACTGGACCAAGAACATCATCGCCCTCAGAGCTCAGGGTCGAACAATCCAGATCTTCGACCTCTCTGCAAAGCAGAAGCTCAAGTCTGCTGTCATGAATGAAGACGTTGTTTACTGGAAGTGGTTCAGTGAAACGAGTCTAGGCTTGGTCACTGAGGCATCAGTCTACCACTGGGATGTTTTTGATCCCACCCAGGACCAGCCTCTCAAGATCTTTGACAGACTTCCAAACCTGAGTGTAAGTGTGATGGAAATTAAAAAGAGTAACACATTGTTGGACTCGTGGTAACTGACAATCACTGCTGACAGGGTTGCCAAATTATCAACTACCGTGTCAATGACGAGGGGAAGTGGATGGTCGTAGTCGGTATCAGCCAACAGCAGGGACGTGTTGTGGGTTCAATGCAACTATACTCCAAAGATCGCGGAATTTCGCAATTCATTGAAGGACACGCGGCAGCTTTCGCTTCAATCAGAGTCGAAGGCTCTCCCTTGGAGCACAAGCTGTTCACCTTCGCTGTTCGTACTCAGACCGGCGCAAAACTGCAGATCGCCGAGATCGACCACCAGGAGCCGAACCCTCGCTTCCAGAAGAAGGCTGTGGAAGTGTACTTCCCGCAAGAAGCAGTCAATGATTTCCCGGTCGCTATGCAAGTCTCCAGAAAGTACGACATCGTTTACCTCGTTACGAAGTATGGTTTCATTCACCTTTACGACCTCGAAACCGGAACCTGCATCTTCATGAACCGTATCTCTAGCGAGACTATCTTCACTACAGCTCCCGACTCTAAATCTGCCGGCCTGGTCGGCGTCAACCGTAAAGGTCAAGTACTGTCGGTCAGCGTTGATGAGGGAACTATTATCCAGTACCTGATGGAGAACCCTGCCATGTCTGGACTTGCGGTGAAGCTCGCCTCAAAGGCTGGCCTTCCTGGAGCGGATCACCTCTACCAGCAGCAGTTCGACAATTTGCTGGCGCAAGGCAATTATTCCGAAGCTGCCAAGATCGCCGCCAACTCCCCCCGAGGCTTCCTTCGTACACCAGAGACCATCAACCGTTTCAAGAACGCGCCTCAAACTGGCCAGCAGATGTCTGTAATCCTACAGTACTTCGGTATGCTTTTGGACAAGGGATCCCTCAACAAGTACGAGAGTGTTGAGCTTGTCCGCCCTGTCCTGCAACAGAACAGGAAGCACTTGCTGGAGAAATGGATGCGTGAGAATAAGCTGGAAGCTTCCGAGGAACTCGGAGACATCGTCCGACCATATGACATGAACATGGCTTTGGCCATCTATCTGAAAGCCAATGTACCTCACAAGGTCGTTGCCGGGTTTGCCGAGACTGGTCAATTTGACAAGATCCTCACATATTCGAAGCAAGTTGGATACCAGCCCGATTACACTCAACTTCTGCAGCACATTGTCCGCGTAAACCCCGAGAAGGGTGCTGAATTCGCGGCTCAGCTCGCCAATGAGGAAAGCGGCGCACTCATTGATCTTGACCGCGTCGTTGACGTGTTCCTGTCGCAGAACATGATTCAGCAGGCAACCTCGTTTTTGCTCGATGCCCTCAAAGACAACAAGCCCGAGCACGGCCACCTGCAGACACGGTTGCTAGAGATGAACCTGGTCAACGCTCCCCAGGTTGCAGACGCAATCCTTGGTAACGAGATCTTCACCCACTATGATCGTCCTAGGATCTCCCAGCTCTGCGAGAATGCCGGCCTCATTCAGCGTGCTTTGGAAAATACTGATGACCCTGCTGTAATCAAGCGGAACATTGTTCGTACAGACAAGTTGAGCCCTGAGTGGCTCATGAACTACTTTGGCCGTCTTTCCGTGGAGCAGTCCCTTGACTGCATGGACACCATGTTGGAAGTGAACATCCGCCAGAACTTGCAGGCTGTTGTTCAGCTTGCAACCAAGTTCTCGGATCTCCTTGGGCCTGGTCAACTCATCAGCCTTTTCGAGAAGTACCGCACCGCTGAAGGTCTCTACTACTATCTCGGAAGCATCGTGAACCTTAGTGAGGACCCTGAGGTTCACTTCAAGTATATCGAGGCTGCTACGGCCATGGGCCAGATTACCGAGGTTGAGCGCATCTGCCGCGAGAGCAACTATTACAACCCAGAGAAGGTCAAGAACTTCCTGAAAGAAGCCAAGTTGACCGAGCAGCTTCCTCTCATCATCGTTTGTGACCGCTTCAACTTCATACACGATCTGGTACTCTACCTGTATCAGAATCAGCAGTACAAATCCATCGAGGTGTATGTGCAGCGGGTTAACCCTTCTCGCACTCCGGCCGTCGTTGGAGGCTTGTTGGATGTTGACTGCGACGAAGCTATCATCAAGAACCTTCTGTCTACCGTCGACCCCTCTGTTATCCCTATTGACGAGCTCGTCTCGGAGGTTGAGAGCCGAAACAGGTTGAAGCTGCTGTTGCCTTTCCTTGAAGCCACTCTAGCGACTGGCAATCAGCAACAGGCCGTTTACAATGCTCTTGCCAAGATTTACATCGACAGCAACAATAACCCCGAGAAGTTCCTCAAGGAGAACGACATGTATGACACGTTGACGGTCGGTAAATACTGCGAGAAGCGTGATCCGAACCTGGCCTACATTGCGTACAGGAAGGGACAGAATGACCTAGAACTCATCAACATTACCAATGAGAATGCCATGTACCGGGCCCAAGCTCGCTACCTGGTTGAGCGTGCTGATCCTGAGATTTGGTCCTTCGTCTTGAGTGAGAATAACCTGCATCGCCGTTCTCTTATCGATCAGGTCATCGCAACGGCAGTTCCTGAATCGACTGAGCCCGACAAGGTTTCCGTTGCCGTCAAGGCATTCCTTGAGGCCGACCTCCCTGGGGAGCTTATCGAGCTCCTGGAAAAGATTATCCTCGAGCCCTCGCCTTTCAGCGACAATGGTAGCTTGCAGAACCTTCTGATGTTGACGGCAGCTAAGGCTGACAAGGGACGTCTGATGGATTACATTCATCAGCTCTCCGAGTTCAGCGCTGACGAGATCGCTGAGATGTGTATCTCAGTCGGGCTGTACGAGGAAGCGTTCGAGATCTATAAGAAGGTCAACAACTACATTGCTGCCGTCAATGTTCTTGTCGAGAACATTGTCAGCATTGATCGTGCTCAAGAATTTGCCGAGCGCGTTGAGTTGCCGGATGTGTGGAGCAAGGTTGCAAAGGCCCAGCTTGACGGTCTCCGTGTGTCTGACTCGATCGAATCGTACATCCGCGCCAATGATCCCTCGAATTACCTCGAGGTCATTGAGACTGCCACTCACGCCGGCAAAGACGAGGACCTTGTCAAATATCTCAAGATGGCTCGCAAGACGCTGCGGGAGCCAGCTATCGACACCGCCCTTGCTTTCTGCTATGCTCGTCTTGACCAGCTACCGGAGCTCGAGGACTTCCTGCGTACCACCAACGTGGCCGATGTCGAGGCGTCTGGTGACAAGGCCTATGCTGAAGGCTACCATCAGGCAGCCAAGATCTTCTATACGAGCATCTCTAACTGGGCCAAGCTGGCCACCACCCTGGTGCACTTGGAAGATTACCAGGCTGCTGTCGAGTGTGCGCGCAAGGCCAACAGTGTCAAGGTTTGGAAGGAAGTCAACCAGGCCTGTGTTGACAAGAAGGAGTTCCGTCTCGCCCAGATTTGCGGTCTCAACCTCATTGTTCATGCCGAGGAGCTGCAGGATCTTGTGCGCCAATACGAGCGCAACGGCTACTTCGACGAATTGATCAGTGTGCTCGAAGCTGGTCTGGGTCTGGAGAGGGCGCACATGGGCATGTTCACCGAGCTTGGCATTGCCCTGTCCAAGTACCACCCTGAGCGGGTCATGGAGCACCTCAAGCTCTTCTGGTCCCGCATCAACATCCCCAAGATGATCCGCGCCTGCGAGGAAGCGAATCTCTGGCCAGAACTAGTGTTCTTGTATTGTCACTACGACGAGTGGGACAACGCCGCTTTGGCAATGATGGAGCGTGCCGCGGATGCCTGGGAACACCATTCATTCAAGGATATCATTGTCAAGGTTGCCAACCTGGAGATCTACTACCGTGCTCTGAATTTCTATCTGCAGGAGCAGCCTTTGCTTCTTACCGATCTACTCCAGGTCCTGACGCCTCGGATCGACGTGAACCGTGTTGTACGCATTTTCCAGACCTCGGACAACATCCCTCTTATCAAGCCGTTCCTGTTGAACGTCCAATCTCAGAACAAGAGGGCCGTCAATGATGCTATCAACGACCTCTTGATTGAGGAGGAGGATTACAAGACTCTCCGTGACTCGGTGGACAACTATGACAACTTTGATGCGGTGCAGCTGGCGCAGCGTCTCGAGAAGCATGACCTCATCTTCTTCCGGCAGATTGCGGCGAACATCTACCGTAACAACAAGCGGTGGGAGAAGTCGATTTCACTTTCCAAGCAGGACAAGCTATACAAGGATGCCATTGAGACCGCGGCGATTTCTGGCAAGTCGGACGTGGTTGAGGAGCTTCTTCGCTACGTAAGTTCCCCTCATCGATCTCTTTCTCATATTGGAACAATTCACTGACTGGCTCTAGTTTGTCGACATTGGCAGCCGAGAGTGCTACGTGGGCATGCTGTATGCCTGCTACGACCTCATCCGCCCCGATCTCATCCTGGAGATGTCGTGGCGACATGGTCTTAATGATTTCACCATGCCCTTCATGATCAACTTCCTCTGCGAGCAGACTCGTACGATTGAGATGCTCAAGAAGGATAACGAAGAACGCAAGGCGCGGGAAGTGTCGCATAAGAAGGAAGAAGACAACACGCCAATCCTGGGCGGCTCACGGCTCATGCTGACGCAAGGGCCGGCGACGCCTGCACCTGTACCGATGGCATACGGACAGGCCAACGGCATCACGCCTCAGGCCACCGGGTTCCGTCCGTTCTAGATGGCGTTTGTTCATTAATGTATGTTTAATAAATATGATCTCCGCTGATGCAGAAGCGATTGAGGAGGGGAGTCAGTTAAAAAGGAGGGCGAGAACATGACTTGCACTGGGAGAGTGCCAGCTGGTGGGCTAGTGATATACAGGCTGGCAATCTCGTTCGCGATGTGATTTTACTCATTATTCCTGATGGCATTGCATTTCTCTTTCCTTTTCTCATCTTCGTACCAATGTATTCGATAGGCTTTGAACACTTGTACCTTTTTCTTGCCAGGTGAATAAACTAGTATCTTTCACGGCATGACCAGTATTGCGCCCATGTAATGTTGATTTCGGCCTCGCACTCCAAACTCGGCAGCAGTCATTAGTCTCCATTCTATACGCTGCTTTTCATAATGAGTGACGGACGAGCCCTTGATCGGTTAGAAGGAAGCTCAGAGAATGCGGGGAGTGATGGTTGTAGGGCAGGGTAATAGATTAGCCCGGTCGATTCGGGGCAGCGAACTTTTGCAGTGGGGATGGCATTCGTGGAGAGGCCAACGAGGCCAACGTCAAGAACGACAGACGGGTTTGAATTGTGGGGATGTGGTCTTGACGGAAGGATGCATTGATGCGGGGTGCAGTTCAACAAGGTCTCGGAAAAGCTCGACAAGGTCTCGGGATATATAGGGTAATTTGGGACCTTGATGAGGTTCTAAGCTACTATCTAGATATAGTATAGTGAAAAGCCTCAGCAAGGTCTCTAGCTCTTCCGCAAACTACTTTTTATCAACCATCAAATTTAACACCCCAAAATTAGGGTGATTAGGGTGGTTAGGGTGGTTAGGGATTAGGGTAGATATGGGTTAGAAATAAGGATTCTCTGTTTTAGGGTGGTTAGGAGGAGGGGGAGTGGGGGGGGGGCGGGTTTCAATGATAATATATCTCTAGATATAGTCCTTAAGAAGTTCAACAAAGCCTCAAATTCAATAGAATTTGAGGTGTTTTGAGGCCTTGTTGAACTTTTTCTTGGCGATAATTTGAGAACTTGCCGAACTATTCCGAGCCCTTGTTGAACTGCCTGCCCGCATTGATGCATTATGTGTGGTTGAACCGCTGGACTCCGTTGACAATCGCCTGTGATACTCCGGACAGATGGTGCTTAAAGAGAACAATAACACCCAGTTGTCGGACTACAAGAGTTCTGATCTCATAGATGTATAGTGACTCGTGTGATAGAGCAAGGGACAAGATCATTGCTGCATTTTGGTCCCTGGTTGATGTTTGATGTAAGTGTCTAGTATGACCTGTAGTGGATTCTGCATTGCTGACTACAGTGAGGTAGAATTACCCGATATGGAATTTGAGAAGCTGGGATAGTATGCGTGGTGGTAGATGAATGCAAGGGAATCACGCGTCAGTATCTGGCATGACCAGTAATTCCACAGAGTGAGGATCATACATTGCTGTGATCATGCAGCCAAGTAGATAGTCTATAGTTCGCAGTTACCTAGCTAATTTGAGTCTATGCGGTGTGTTCTGAAAGGGATGTGTAGAGATCAGATGACCTTTCTATAGACCTCACGGAGAGATCCAGTCTGTATGACCATTGCCAGAAAAGGAGATTTTCTGCCCAGACCAGAGACACTGAGCTCCACAGTAAAGTTTGGGACTGCTAATGAAATTGGATAACCTAACTCTTACTCTGGTCCGTTGATCGGTCGGGGCATTCCAGTCCGAGACCGTTGGCAACAAGAAGGACCAGTCAGATGCGAGCGATTTGGATTTATGACCTCTGTCTATCTGGACAGAATCAATTAGGTACTTAGAAGGACGTGACGTGATTCCATGGAGTTTGTTCTCCGGCAATGCTGTCGATCAGGCCCAGTGCGCGCGCCTAGCGCCGTTTACCTACGGAGATTACTAGAGGCATGAGATCCCCCATTCCAAGATAGGATCGACTGGCTATTCTAGAATAATGATGCTATTGGGAGATCTCTAGTTCCTCACATTCAAATGGATCCATTGATTATCTCCCGAGGGCCCGAGGTTGTAGGGATCTAGGTACCTGAATAACCCGATTCTTTCTCGATAGTCGATAACCCTCTATTTAGACTAGAATATGACAGGAAGCCTTGTGGATGTTCGTTAGCTTGAGGTTATTGTGTCATTCCCCGAGCATCTTCGTCTTGATGGTCGTGCAGAGAGATCCGGTTCTTCTCACTGTTCAGCTTCACACTTGAAGTCGTACCAAGAAGTAGATAGATATAGATAGTCTGGATAACTAACGACAAAATCAATTAACTAAGTGATATTTCCTCCACCAATGGTTCGGTCCAACGGGTAATTCTCCTGGCTGAATGTCGATATCTGATTTTCCGTAGAGTAAAACGATTTGTACAATCTTCCAGGACGATCCATGGAATCCCCCCGCTGTCCGGTGTACCGGTGAGTGAATCCACGACTCCCAATAAGTAGATCAGGGCAGAATTTGTGATATTATTTTGTGTATACTCCATAGTTCTGCATTGTCATGATGCAACCACTGCGAATAGACTCTTCACATGGTTGTTAGATGTAGATGATCAGTAGTAGTACTATGTTGCCGTAACTTGTAAGAGCTAAATACATATTATTGTTATCGGCCTCAGGCAGTCAGACCCTTCTTATCACTCTCCAAATCCCCCGGCTGCCCGTTATCAACAACAACTTCCTCCAAAATCGCCTTCGCTTCTCATCTTCATCAGCTTCTTGCTCTCTCGATCAGTTCATTCCAATTCATCCCTGCATCATTATACCACGTCCAATCCTATTATTCCCATTGACCATCACCTCGCCTATTCCACCCGTGGAGTCGTTCCAACATTTGCCGCCCTTCCTGTTCTGGCCGCTCATATCCTCCGCTGCCGAAACCGGGCCTTTTCCTTGCTTCTTGTGCTGCCCCGCGGGAAGCTTTCCTCAATCTCTCCTCTTCCACCAAGGTGACTCACTATTTTCCTACTTATTTCCTTCTTTTTTCTTCCTGGCTTGCCTTCATTCGCGTCTCCGTCCTAAACTTGAAAGCTCCCCAGCTTTCTAACCTTCCTCTTGTTCTCACGGACCTCAATTATTGAACCTCTCCTTCAACCACACACCTCCCAATTCCTGCACCCCTCCTCCCTTTGGCTCGCTCTCCCTTCATCTACAACTACCGATCGCTGTTATCAACAGCAGCCGCAGCGGCAGCTAGTCAGCCAGCTGATTGAATCAGTTTTCCTCCTCATTTATCACACATTTGCCGACCATGGCTGCTGCCTTTCGCCAGCCCGAGGAGGCGGTCGATGACACCGAGTTCATCGATGATCAACATGAGCACCACAGAGACTCGGTCCACCGCCGGCTACGTGCCAACTCCGCCATCATGCAATTCCAAAAGATCCTCGTTGCCAACCGTGGTGAAATTCCTATCCGTATCTTCCGTACTGCCCACGAACTTTCCCTGCAGACAGTCGCCATCTACTCCTATGAGGATCGTCTGTCCATGCACCGCCAGAAGGCCGACGAGGCCTACATGATCGGTCGTCGCGGTCAATATACTCCCGTCGCTGCCTACTTGGCCATCGATGAGATCGTCAAGATTGCTCAGGAACATGGTGTGCACCTGATTCACCCCGGTTACGGCTTCTTGTCTGAGAACGCCGAGTTTGCTCGCAAGGTCGAGAAGGCCGGTATCGTCTTCGTGGGCCCCACCCCGGAGACCATCGATGCCCTCGGCGACAAGGTCTCTGCCCGTCAATTGGCCATCAAGTGCGGCGTTCCCGTGGTCCCCGGTACTCCCGGTCCCGTGGAGCGCTACGAGGAGGTCAAGGAATTCACTGACAAATATGGCTTCCCCATCATCATCAAGGCTGCCTTCGGCGGTGGTGGTCGTGGTATGCGTGTCGTCCGCGACCAGGCCGATCTGCGGGACGCCTTTGAGCGTGCTACCTCCGAGGCCCGCTCCGCCTTTGGTAACGGCACCGTCTTCGTCGAGCGTTTCCTTGATCGCCCCAAACACATCGAGGTCCAGCTTCTCGGTGACAACCACGGTAATGTCATCCACCTGTTCGAGCGTGACTGTTCCGTTCAGCGCCGTCACCAGAAGGTCGTTGAGATCGCCCCCGCCAAGGATCTGCCCACCGATGTGCGCGACCGCATCTTGGCCGATGCCGTGAAGCTGGCCAAGTCGGTCAGCTACCGCAACGCCGGTACCGCCGAGTTCTTGGTTGACCAGCAGAACCGCTACTACTTCATCGAGATCAACCCTCGTATTCAGGTCGAGCACACCATCACCGAAGAAATCACCGGCATCGATATCGTCGCTGCTCAGATCCAAATCGCCGCCGGTGCGACTCTCGAACAGCTGGGCCTGACCCAGGACCGCATCTCCACCCGCGGTTTCGCCATCCAGTGCCGTATCACCACCGAAGACCCGGCCAACGGCTTCAGGCCCGATACCGGCAAGATCGAAGTCTACCGTTCCGCTGGTGGAAACGGTGTTCGTCTGGACGGCGGTAATGGTTTCGCTGGTGCCATCATCAGCCCTCACTACGACTCCATGCTGGTCAAGTGTACTTGCCGTGGTTCCACATACGAAATTGCGCGCCGCAAGGTCGTGCGTGCCCTGGTTGAATTCCGTATTCGCGGTGTCAAGACCAACATTCCTTTCCTCACCTCCCTGCTGAGCCACCCCACCTTCATTGATGGCACGTGCTGGACCACCTTCATCGATGACACTCCCGAGCTGTTTGCCCTTGTCGGCAGCCAGAACCGTGCTCAGAAGCTTCTTGCCTACCTGGGTGATGTCGCCGTTAACGGCAGCAGCATCAAGGGTCAGATCGGTGAGCCCAAGCTCAAGGGCGATATCATCAAGCCTACCCTGCTGGACGCTGCCGGCAAGCCGATTGACGTGAGCGTTCCCTGCACCCAGGGTTGGAAGCAGATTCTTGACCGTGAAGGTCCTGCTGCGTTTGCCAAGGCAGTCCGTGCCAACAAGGGCTGCTTGATCATGGACACCACCTGGCGTGATGCCCACCAGTCGCTGTTGGCTACTCGTGTCCGCACGATCGATCTGCTGAACATCGCCAAGGAGACCAGCTACGCGTACGCCAACGCTTACAGTTTGGAGTGCTGGGGTGGTGCCACCTTCGACGTCGCCATGCGCTTCCTCTACGAGGACCCCTGGGACCGTCTGCGCAAGCTGCGCAAGGCCGTGCCCAACATCCCCTTCCAGATGCTGCTCCGCGGTGCCAACGGTGTCGCCTACTCATCTCTTCCCGACAACGCCATTTACCACTTCTGCAAGCAGGCCAAGAAGTGCGGTGTCGACATCTTCCGTGTCTTCGATGCTCTCAACGACGTCGACCAGCTCGAGGTCGGCATCAAGGCTGTGCAGGCCGCCGAGGGTGTCGTCGAGGCTACCATCTGCTACAGCGGAGACATGCTGAACCCCAAGAAGAAGTACAACCTCGAGTACTACCTGGCGTTGGTGGACAAGATTGTCAAGTTCAACCCGCACATCCTTGGTATCAAGGATATGGCCGGTGTGCTGAAGCCCCAGGCCGCGCGCCTGCTGGTTGGCTCCATCCGTGAGCGCTACCCCGACCTTCCTATCCACGTCCACACCCACGACTCCGCCGGTACCGGTGTGGCCTCCATGGTTGCCTGCGCTCAGGCCGGTGCTGACGCCGTCGACGCTGCCACCGACAGCATGTCCGGTATGACATCCCAGCCCAGCATTGGTGCTATCCTTGCCTCTCTGGAGGGCACCGAGCACGACCCCAAGCTCAACCGGGCCCACGTTCGTGCCATCGACTCCTATTGGCAACAGCTGCGCTTGCTGTACTCGCCGTTCGAGGCTGGTCTGACTGGTCCCGACCCTGAGGTCTACGAGCACGAAATTCCCGGTGGTCAGTTGACCAACCTCCTTTTCCAGGCCAGTCAGCTCGGCCTAGGTAAGCAGTGGGCCGAGACCAAGAAGGCCTATGAGGCGGCGAACGACCTGCTCGGCGACATTGTCAAAGTCACTCCCACCTCGAAGGTTGTCGGTGACCTGGCTCAGTTCATGGTCTCCAACAAGCTGACTCCCGAGGACGTTGTCGCCCGTGCTGGCGAGCTGGACTTCCCCGGCTCTGTCCTTGAATTCCTGGAGGGTCTTATGGGCCAGCCCTTCGGCGGCTTCCCTGAGCCTCTGCGCTCCAAGGCTCTCCGTGACCGCCGCAAGCTCGACAAGCGCCCCGGTCTCTACCTGGAGCCTCTGGACCTGGCCAAGATCAAGAACCAGATTCGGGAGAAGTATGGCTCAGCCACCGAGTACGACGTGGCCAGTTACGCCATGTACCCCAAGGTCTTTGAAGACTACAAGAAGTTCGTGCAGAAGTATGGTGATCTGTCTATCCTGCCTACCCGCTACTTCTTGGCCAAGCCCGAGATCGGCGAGGAATTCTACGTCGAGCTGGAGCAGGGTAAGGTGCTGATCCTCAAGTTGCTGGCTATCGGCCCCCTGTCCGAGCAGACCGGTCAGCGTGAAGTCTTCTACGAGGTCAACGGTGAGGTCCGTCAGGTCACCGTTGACGACAACAAGGCCTCTGTCGACAACACTGCCCGCCCGAAGGCCGACATTGGCGACAGCAGCCAAATCGGCGCGCCCATGAGCGGTGTCGTCGTGGAAATCCGTGTCCACGAGGGCTCGGAGGTCAAGAAGGGTGACCCCGTTGCCGTTTTGAGCGCCATGAAGATGGTGAGTCTAATCTCTTGCGCAAATACTACCATGTCAAACAAGCTAATGGAATTATTAGGAAATGGTTATTTCTGCTCCTCACAGCGGAAAGGTCTCCGGCCTGCTCGTCAAGGAGGGCGATTCCGTCGATGGCCAGGACCTCATCTGTAAGATCGCCAAGGCGTAGAGTGCAAAATGCCAACAGTTGAAATTACGAATGGATGAGGTTGCACTGTCGTGTATACAAGCCGCGTACACGGGTCATTGTACGGAGATATGAAAATGGGAATGACTTCTTGATGTCTGCTTAGAGCGTTTTATATCTGGGTTGGGGTTTACTGTCGGTTTTCTATTTCTGTCAACGAATCTATTTAGAGCACAATGAAGTGCTATTTCAAATTCCACAATCACATATGCAGTTGCCATATAGGATGCATACTCGTAGTGTGCGGATGGAGTCCGTCGCAATAGCAGGCCTGGTTGGTCCAATCCAGCAAAGTCAAGTCACCAGATGGACAATACGCAGCACACGGATCAACAAAGTAACGGGCCTGTCGTCTCGTCAAAGTTTGGCAGATGTAGCAG
>JAABUG020000003.1:412142-515237 GCA_011319215.2 Scortechinia acanthostroma
ACTTATGTCTTTGCGTTTTGCATGCTTACGAGCTGTTTGAGCCTTTGATTGGAGCATGCTGACAATGGTTCTCTACAGATGCTCACACCCGGCGCTCTCCCCGCTGAGAACAAGCAGGCCCAACCTACTCTGTAAATGAACACCTCAACCCGATGGTGAAAATACAACAGGTGTATTGGACTCTACGATTGCGATGATCCACCTGAGACGCCTGTTGTTTGGTCGTTCGCTTTGTTCCATGACTATCGGTCTGCTGGGGCTGAGTTCGCTATCAACCGCCGCTAGGACTCGAACAACTCACCAGGCGAAGCGACAGAGAACCTCTCGAAATTGAACACGGGAGCAGTGCAAAACAAAACATGATCCGGGGAGGTGTTGGAGCTGGTTTTCTCTTCACATATTCCTTTCTTCTGTTGGTTTGCATACTGGGCTGGCGCGATCACAGAAAAATTTTAACGTCGTTTCCGTCACGGTTCAAGTCCTCATTTCCCTTCGCCTGTTGTATTCGAAGCCTTGGTTTATCCCCCCAGCATCTTCGGGTTCTATATGTACTTGTATAACAAATTTTTCATGTTCATTTCTTGTTATGTCTATTTCTCTTTGTTTGTTGATGTACGTTGCTAGATAATGGAACGTGGATGAACCTAGTGCATGAGTTATGGATTTTGATTTATGTCCGCTAAGTACATATTGAAGTAAGTGTTGGTCATTGCATCAGATTCAAGAGTGTCTGGGTATCATCGCGAAAGCAGAGGGGAAAAAAATCGACTTAGGGATCTCTCGAGAGTGAAAGATGGCAGGTCATGTAACAGTGCCTCGTCGAGTGTGTCGATGGCTGTGCTGATAGAGTATGTGCAAATGAAAGAGCAAGGAAAAGCAGCAAGGCTGTATGACCGATGGACGAACATCACGAGAGTGTCTGGACGCGGATTAGTACGTACTGCGTACTTGTAAAGAAGTTTAACTTACGGTTGTCTCTCGCGCTGATTTCAGGGTAGTATGGAAATCACGCCAAAGCTTCTGGACCTCACCACTGTCGACCATTGAGCCCATCACCTCTGAAGCATACCGGGCCCTCTGTTTATGACTCCAATGGCTGCGCTCAAGAACCTTGTCGTCCTCCAAGTAACCCATGTGTTCGAGGTAGTCGACAACCCATTCATTGAGGGAAAATCGCCAGTGGGTGAGAGTGTGGGCTAGCGAGGCTTTATTTTTGCAATGGCTATGAAAGAGTCAGCATGGAAATGTGAATACGAAAGGTAAAGGGGACAAACCGTCCAAGGTAGAACCGCGTGTCCTCATCCGGTAAGCTGTAACCGTCTCTGTCCCTTTCAGGACCCTCTTCCTCCTCGTCCTCATCGCTATCGTCATCTGACAATGGTTCGAGTGTCTCCAAAGAATAAGCCTTGCCGCAAAGCTTCAAATCGAACGACGCAGGATGGTTAGACCTGTGGCAGGCGTCACAAGGATGATTGTCCGTGATCGGGTATAGAGTGATCTCAACATGAGGTCTTGCCAGGAGCGCTCGGCGGAATTTGACGTCCCAGACGGAAGATACCAGCTGAGAACCAGTGCGTCCTTTGACCTCGTCTTCAAGTTTGGTGAACGCAACTTCGTAGACCGGGTCGGAACGAGGGAAGGCAGGGTTGATCTGGTTATTTACCATCCATTCAACAGCGTCTTGGAAGTATTCTTTCGGCTGTTTGTAGGCATGCCGAGAAAACTCAAATGGCAATTCTTCTAAAGCGGATGGCACTCCCAGTTCGACATTTTCATCCTCTAATACGAAATCGTCCTCGTATTGGTCGAGATCTTCGATGTCTGCAATAGATGACTCGACATCGCTGTCTTCCTGGCGGCGAAACCTGGGCTGACGAACTTGGCTTTCGGCTTCACTCTCGGACTCGTCATCAGAGTCATCCGAGTGCTCAGTGTCTGAGTCTTGTTCCAGCTCCGATTCATCCTCTTCTTTCCCACCAGCCCTTCGGCGTCTTAGGGCTTCTAGATGACGTTGGCGTTGTGCTCTTGCCGAATTGGCTAGACGTCCTCGGGTCCGCGTATTCTTGACAACTACATGGACGGCTAGAGTTAGCAACGGGGTCCTCCCAAAAAATGATATCTTTGATCAGGATATCATACCAGAGTCCTGCAAGACCTCTAGATCTTCTTCGAGATCTAACTTCTCCTGCTCTGAGTGCCGCCGCGGAGTCTGCGGGGGATCTGAGGTTATATTTCGCTTGCGTCTCTTGATTGGTGAGGAGCGGACAGGCTCATCGGAGTCCTCAGAATCCCCTTCGACGACAATGGGCTTTATGTCGGCGGCGCCACGTCTTAACCTTCGGCGGGGCTGTATGATCATGTCGTCATCGCTCTGATCCGACACCGGAATCGGATGTTCATTCGCAGCAGAACTCTTCGACGACTTTGGTAAGGAAGGAGACCTCCTGCGCTTTCCCGACACCAGAATCGGACGTTCATTCGCAGCAGAAGTTTTCGACGACTCTGGTAAGGAAGGAGAACTCTTCCGCTTTCCCGATCGTAGTCGCATAATAGATTTGCGCGCGCTGCGCTGAATCTCCAGAGTACTATCGCTGCTCTCGTCAACAGCAATTGCGTCCTTGCCAGGTAATCTTGTTGGCGACTGATCTTCGTAAACCTATGAGTGACAGATGCATGGATGAGTGAGGAAGACCAAACCCACCTTGTCTCGGTCTCTGAGGGGTTTGTTCTGGCTCTGATGGCGGCGTTCCCTCTGGTAAGACTTTCTTTGGCGGGCTAGATGATTCCTCTCGGCGCGTCAGGCGCTTGCCCCGTTGTGATGGATCTAGACGAAGGGAGGGCAAGGAGGGATGATCATATCGTAGGGTAGCTAGACGATCTTTCTGACTCCTTGTGCTCCTGTCACTACCTGGCGGTGAAGATGATAGTGGAGCGAAAGAAAGTCGCGTTTGCTTCCCTTTGCCATAAGTGCGGCGCATGAGGAATGGGATGAAACCTTGAAACAGTTGCGGCAGTAATAGCTGTGAGGGCTTAATATACAATAGGTAACTTCTGACTGAGAAATACGAGACTTGATAAATGAGGACAAGATGACAATAAAGTGAGGCCAAAAGGATGGTTTAGTGAGACCGCGATAGTACCGCGTCACCGACTCACGAGAGCACGTGACTCATTTTACCAACTAGTGATGAATGGACACGACACCATGAGGAACTACAGATGACTGGAGAAAAAGGTGAGGAGCAAGATCGTATGGTCTTCAGTCTGAACTTGGTATGTGACTTATCTCTGAATAGCGAGAAGGCTGTCTCTGGAGCATTCTACTACGAGACATATCATGACCTAGACATCACGAACATTAGGTAGGGATGCTTGACAGATAGATGGTCTAGCTTTGCACTCAAGTGTTCTTGCCACTTTCAGAATGCCATCCACCCCATTGCTACGGCCAACTGAATTGGTGCAAGATGAGGTGTAGCTTCCGTGAGTGACATGTTGTTCCTTCCTGAGTTTGCAAGACTCCGGCCATGCGGTATAGTCGAGCTCGAGAGTCCAAGATCCAGCTCTCAGTTCTGGCCTTTGACATGAGAGCTTGCAATTTTGGTATTCTGTATCATCAATCTGAGTTATTATTGCTCCAATTCAATGCATTGTCAACATCATCTTATCGCTCTCATTTACGCTTTCCTTGAGCCTTCTGTCAACGACGCAGAGAGTCTGGGATCGGCGCCAGACAAGTCCCTTGGCAATCAAACCTACAAGTTCGAAGATTGGAATCAGGCAGTGGTCACCTTTAGTGTTTTCAACTTGTCGGATGCCGAAGTTGAGGAGCTAGGATATGCGGTTTCACTGGGTCGGCGAGTGTATTTGACTGACGCGGGAGCAATACCTGGCCAAAATATCTCAGTACACCCGAGAAGCTCAGAGGACGAGGCTCAATCAGTTATGAATCTGACGGTGACCCTGACTATTCCAGGGGAACGAGAAGCGAGCATGCGACGGTGGAAGCGATTATTGACGCGTCCTCATGACACCCCAGAAGCTCCCATAACGCTCGGAGAAATCATAGTACTCGATTCTCGCCTGGAACACAGCGATCTGCAGTGGGAACGTCTCAGCAAAATCCGGAGCGGTCAACTGGAGGCAGCTTCGGGATCGGACTCAGAGTCAGCATCTCAGCGTGGAAAGGTACGAACTGACAGACGAAAATCGGAAGATACCCTTGACTTTGAAAGCGGCTCAGATGACCGTGTTCACCCTCATGATAACAATGGCACCATCCGGAAAAGTTCCTACAGTCGTCGCAGTCTATGTGTGGACACTTTTTGCGAGGGATTCGATCTGAAGAAGACCTGTGCATCAGAGGGTAAAACTCCACCTAAAGAGATCTGTGCACTATGTTATCCAGCAAGGAACCTTGCAGTCATTGAGAAACACTGCTCGAAGCAGGAGGCTAGTGGAAGCAGAGCCTTCTACAGTGTTTGCGTGTTGCTCGGCTGCTTTATTGTGGTAGCTGCTCTTCTGTATCTGCTGCGCAGCTTCTCCCGACGAGTGCAGAGGCGGTACCGGATATATCGGGGGCTATGTAGTTCGCAGACTCCTCGAAGTCCTCCCACGAAATCGAGATCTTCCTCGGGCTTCCAAGTCGACTCTCTACCGGCTCTCTTTCCCGGAATATCCTTCCCAACGAAGCTAGAAGTATTGCGGAGGGAAAACGAGACTGCGGCGGACGATGCCAGTGATTCCACGTCGCCTTTCGACACACTGAAACAGAAATGGCGTCAATTCGGTGCGTTTCGAAGAGACTTTCGCGGAAGAATCCAAGATGTCTTCGACATAGAGTCACTCGGTACCAAACATGCGAAAGGCGTACAATCCGCTCATAGAATTCCAGTCCTCCCTCGAGCGCCCAATGCAAGTATCCGAAGGCAATCTAGAGAGGTAAAGTCCAAGGCACCACCAGACATCTTCAGTGGCGATGGGACCGAGATCAGGAACGATAGGTCAGCCGTCTTCCATCCCGCAAGTCTTTGTCAGAAAGTCACAGGAGGTTGAGAGATTTCTCGACCAGTTTGCCTTTCGAATAATCATCCCATCACAATTTCTACTCCTCTCCTTGTTCCAGGCCTTCGAGCATTGGTATGAAGTTCCGTTCAGAGTTTAGCATGTCAGTATTCAATGCGTCGTTATATCGATCTTCGAATCTTATTGCTGTCTTGCGTTAATGTAATGTGCCCATCAACTGTCTATCTGGACAATGATTACGGTGTGAAGTTAGAAATTCGGTCGACATTGAGACTCGATAGAACGGAGCGTGTCGATAGCCGGCCTGGACACCAGATTCCGGCGTCCATAATTCAAGCCTGACACAGCTCCTATCAACCTGGTGGATACTTGCGATCAGTCTGGGAAAGTCAGCAACTTTCGAGTTTCGACGGGGCAAAATCTTGGCCAATCAGCCAAGAGTCAGATTGCCTAAATGTGTGAAAGCTTGTGACTGCTTGTCGAGGTGGCTAGGATTCATCCGGGGATAATTGGGGCAGCCCTAACTACTCCGTATCTGGCACGTCTCACGCGGACTCGTGACACCGATGGAATTTCGTCCTGTCGGTCCATCTCTTCTCCACGTCCGCTGACAGACCCCAACGGCTTTCTCCACTATCATTCTCATCATTGCCTTATCATCATTATTGTCCCCGGATTTCCATCGTAAGCGAACACATGGCTTGCAATTTGGTTCGAACCTTTTTTCTTCATGGGTCAAGAACTGTAAGGTATCCTTGGGTTGAGTGCAGTCGTTTCCATTGGTGGACTCGATTTTCCCCCGAGACCCCTGAACCCAGTTCGTTGCCGATTCGTGGAAATATTCTTAGTACATGCGTTATCAACGGGCCAGAATTTCCTCAAATCGCCGTCCGGGGTTCTACCATGGCCACGCCCACACGGTCCTGGCCCCGGGCCAGATCACAGTCCCCGTAATCGGTCCACCCCAGATACCCCACCACTTAGAAACGCGGAGTTGAGACCTGGACATCGTTGAGCCACTTAGGACAGACAAGCTCATCGATGCTAATTGGACTGTTCACTGGTGTTTTTTTTCTAGTGTTCATGAGGATGCAGCCATGGGCTTTTGAGGGTCCCATGGTCCAATATAATGGGCTGATTCTTGCTTGTTTCTATCGCCTCGACGCTCTCTCCTCCTCAATCCTTCACGAGCGCCTATATATCTGTCTCTTTGCCCCTCTGGGCAGAGCCTTGTCTTTCAGCATCTTCGTCTTGTACAATAGGACAAGCACCCGTACAATAGGACAAGCACCCTACGACAGCCTAGCGCTTGGCTGACAGGGCAAAAGACTCTGCGATTGGGCTTGTGTATACTTCTATCATAATTTTATTCTGGTTTCTTTACAAAGCCGTGTTACACGAATCATCCGCCAAGATGTTGGAAAAATTCCTCTCCAAGAGAGGCTATAACTGGTGAGTCCTGCTTCCGACACCTGGAACGAAGCGGACGATCGATTGACGGCAACGCTTTCAGGTTCATCTCTCTCGTTGCAGCAGCATGCATGGTTCTCTATGGTTACGATGCGTCCGTCTACAACTCCGTACAGGGTTCCAAGAACTGGGTCAATTACTTTAATAACCCAGATGACAACATGATTGGCGCAGTCAACACGGCCTACACCGTGGGCGCCATCTTCGGCGGCTTCTTCATGGGTGGTCCCATTGCCGATTACCTGGGCCGCAAGGTTGGAATGGCTGTAGGTTGTGTCCTTGTTATTGCATCGACCTTCATGCAGACATGGTCCCCACGTGGTAGCATTGGATGCTTCCTTGCTGGTCGCCTCATCATCGGTATTGGACAGGGTGTTGCCTTGAGTGAGTATCTTTTTCCCATGCAGTATATCTTTTTCCCTTCGCTAATCGAGTATATTTGTGAAGCCGCCGGTCCCATATATATTGGTGAGCTGGCACCACCAGAGATTCGTGGAAAGATCATGACCTTTTGGCAAATGTTCTACTCCGTTGGATCTTTCATTTGCTTCTGGGTCAACTACGGTTGCACAAAGCACAAGGCGGTTCTGGGTGAGTGGGACTGGAGGATGGTTGTCATATTCCAACTTCTCGTTCCCGCCCTGATCCTGATTCTTCTGCCAACAATCCCCGGCTCTCCACGATGGTAAGCTGATGCGAGCCTCAATACGGTTCAAGATGACTGACAAAGATGTCAGGTTCCTCAAGCGAGGTGACAATGTTTTGAAGGCGCGCGCCGCTCTGCGCCGAGTTCGTGAGACTGAAGAGGAAGTTGAGGAGGAAATCTTGAGAATCCGCGAAGCCCTCGAGTACGAAAAGGAAGCCATCTCCAGCAACTACAGTGCTCTCTGGAAGGACAAGTCCCTCCGCAAGCGTATGCTTCTGGCGCTCGTCATCAATGCCGGCCAACAGGTCACTGGACAAGGTTCCCTCAACTCGTACTCGACGAAGATCTACCAGAAGGTGTTTCCCAGCGCCGGAACGATCGCTCTCATCAACGCCCTCAACGCCACCTTTGGTATCATTTTCACCCTGAACGCGGTGTGGATCATTGATCGCTTCGGCCGCAAGTTCCTCCTGATTGTCGGTGGTATCGGCATGGGTCTCTGCATGATCATTGTCGCCGCAGTTGAAACTGAAACACCATCGCCGAACGGAGTGAAGACAGAATCCGTCGGAATATCGATCGTGTTCTTACTATTCCTATTCATCTTCTTCTGTAAGTATCCTGATCTGATCCGTCCTCAACCTCACTAACTTCTTTGTCCAGACAAACCCTCCTGGGGAGCTACCGTGTGGATTTGGACGTCCGAGGTGTTCTCGATGAACGTCCGAGCCCAGGCCGTAGGTATGGCCTCGCAGACGCAGAACGTCGCCAACGCCATTTTCCAACAATTCTTCCCCATTTTCCTGAAGAACTGCGGATTCTACGCGTTCTACATGTTCGCGGGGGTCAACTTCCTGCTCGCCATCTTCGTCTGGTTTTTCATTCCTGAGACCAAGCAAGTTCCCCTTGAGGAGATCGACGCTCTTTTCGGCGGCGCAAACCATGTCACCAACGGCGAGCAGATGATGATTGGAGAGAAGCAGAGACAGTTTGACAGCCAGAACATTGAGAAGGGTGATGCGGTGACTATTGAAAACCTCGAGGCTAGACGGTAGATGTCTGCCGCTGCAGTGCCCGAGTGGCGTTGAGATTATGACCTTGCTGTATCTAGCTAATGTTTATATCAATCTGGTATTGAAACTACGTACATGTTGAGCTCAGTAGCTATGTTAGATTCGCGCTTTCTGTATAATCATGGGTATTCCTACTTCAATGATAATGGACAACAACCTTAATTTGTCACGGCAATTTGCACCCTTTGGACCAAGTCACGCCAACTGAGTCATTCCCCCATAGAGTTCCACGCCTGTCAGCTCTTTCGTGAACAGGTGGGTGGGCTGATTGGCCGGCCTCGTCCTCTCCTGGTTTCGGACACTGGACCGAGGGACTCGAGCTATGCAAGGAAACCCACCCACAGCACCATTCCAACCTGCCTTTGATGACCGTCACTCGAGGGTCTAGTAATTATTTCACTAGAAAGGAAAACTACCCTAGTATCCAAATCCTTCCCTAATTCGAGCTGAGCGGAACGCCATTCCGCCCTGCATCAACAGCCGACAGAAAAGGGTCTGGATATGCCGATGGATCCATCCCCGCAGTGGAATCTCTCCGCACTTTGGGATCTGGGGAAGCTGGGGTGGATCTAGTCTGCAAATCCCATTCTACAATTTGAACGGAACCCTTGCCTTCTGGCTTCTGACACTGTTTAGCAGCGGTCAGCTAATTTGCTGCCGTGCTGGTAGGTACGTCCACGCTGTCAAGTCAGTCACCTCGAAAACTCGAGCCCTCGTTCAAATAACAATTCTGCAGTGACGGTCTTGGAGAGCGGAATTGCTGTGCCCGAGTGCATGACTCGGCAACGCACCGCGGAATCTAAGGTAGGATAAAGATCCGCAATATACATGAGGTGGAGTGGCGAGCGTGGGTTCGATTTCCCTGTCGTGGCACCCTGTTGGACAAAGCACCTCCTAGCTCCTTCTTGATTAGGTAGCCTAAGCGAATACAAAACAACAACCGCTGTACAGATCCGCAAGATGCGGGGTGTGCGTACGACATATGCACGCTGAGCCTGGGCTACCAGACAAGGGTCTATAAAGAGGGCGGGTATCTCGTCGATCTTCTTTCTTGTAAGGCTATAGTCTAGTTGGTCCTACTGGCGGTAGTAGCACCATGGACGAAAAAGACGAGTGCACACACTCCACCATCGAGGATGTCAAGGATTCTTCCCTTCCGCTAAATGAAGTCGATCGAGTAGCGGAGAAACGGCTCCTGTGGAAATGCGACTTGCACGTCGTTCCCATTCTCACTCTCTTGTTCATGATGGCCTTCCTGGACCGCATCAACATCGGGAATGCCCGGCTGATGGGGCTGGAGAAGGACCTGCGGATGACGGGGCATGATTATAACGTCGCCCTGTTTGTGTTTTTCATTCCGTATATTCTCTTCGAGGTGCCGAGTAATATGCTCTTGAAGAAGATGAGGCCGTCCTGGTGGCTGAGCGGGATTATGTTTGCTTGGGGTTTGTTTCGCTCCTCCGTGCGGCTGACGAGTGGTGAGCGATGCTGATGGTGCGGTAGGGATTCTGACCGTCTGTCAAGGCGTCACGAAGAGTTTTCAAGGATTGGTGGTGTGTCGGGTGCTGATTGGGGTGTTCGAGGCGGGTTTCATGCCTGGTGATTTCTTTTTTGTCCCCGTTTCAACTGGATGCTAACTTCTGATGAGGATCCGTCTATCTGATCAATATGTACTATCGTCGTCACGAGCTTCAATGGCGACTCAACCTCTTCTTCAGTGCAAGTATCATTGCTGGCGCGATTAGCGGGGTAGATCCATCATCCTCTCCTCTTGATCAACCGGATTGCTGACTGGTCAGCTACTCGCTTACGCCATCAACAACATGGACGGCGTCGCCGGGTACAGTGGCTGGCGCTGGATCTTCATCCTCGAGGGTCTCGCCACCATTGTCATCGCGGTCATCGCCAAGTTCATCGTCGTCGATTGGCCCGAGACCGCCAGGTTCCTGACGGAGGACGAGCGAGCCCTGCTCCTCAGCCGTCTATCAGAAGACCAAGGTGAAGCGAGAATGGACCGTCTGGATAAGAAGTCGCTGCGGCGTGCCTTCTCAGACCCAAAGATATACCTAGGGTATGTCTCCCGTCTCCGATGCCTGAATGAATAAAGAATAACCCCCGACGAAGACCTCTCATGTACTTTGGCATTGTCAACACCGGCTACGCAGGCTCCTTCTTTACTCCCACCATCCTCAACCAGATGGGATATACTGCCGTCCGCGCCCAGGTCATGAGTATCCCCATCTACTGCGTCGCCACGGTCATCGCCCTCTCCGCCGCCTACGCCAGCGACCGGCTCCGGCACCGATACCTGTTCACCCTGGCGGGCTGTCTCATTGCAACCATGGGCTATGTGATACTGCTCTGCCAGGCATCCGTGCCGGTCGGGGCGCGCTATTTTGCGCTCTTCGCCGTCACAGGCGGCGGGTACCTGACGCAACCGATCCTCATGGGCTGGCTGAGTAACAACATGGGGGGTCATTACAAGCAGTCCATTGCGTCGGCAATGCAGATCGGGTTTGGCAATTGTGGAGGGCTGGTGGCGAGTAACATCTTCTTCAAGGAGGAGGCTCCGCGATATACGACCGGGTACGGGGTGAGCCTGGGAATGACCTGGATTTGCGGAGCGGCTTGCGCCTTGTTCCTGGCCTACTTGGCGAGGGAGAATAGGTTAAGGAATGCAGGTAGAAGGGATTGGAGGCTAGAGCTGCCCCATGAGGAGGTCGAGAATCTGGGAGATGACCATCCTGCGTTTCGATTCACTTATTAACCGGAATCGGGTTGGTCAGTGGACGTCACGTAGTTTGTACACGTCCGTATAGCGTTCTACTCAAGACAATGCCGTCCTCCGGTTGCCTGCGAACAGTACATTCCCAGGATGATATGGCCACGCCATTGAATCGAAACACGTAGTTGTACGTGCAGTTGCTGCTCCGTTCGCTGCCGGTTGCGCGAATAGTGTACTCTCCCTGACTTAACTTGCTTGGCCTCTCATTCAAGATCCTTAGGCCATAGGAGAGAGCAACATCAGTCATATCCTGAGAGTCAACGGACCAGACCGTAATCTGCGTATCTTGAGGACTGTCTGTGACGCGGTACACAGAGCTTACAGGCTCCTGTCCACTCTCCTCGTACCGATATTCCTTCTCATAAGCGGGGCTGGAAGGATATCGCGGGGAGAATGTAGAAATGCCGGTTGATTCACCATCTTGCTCTGATCGAGTGAAATTCCAGCTGCCGTGAAGGGCTCGAAAAACCGCCATGGCCACTGCTGAACTGGCACGTTCCTTTCTGGGTTGCAGGTTCTCTTGCAGAGCTTGCAAACTCGTTTGGACATCGGCAGTCCCCGGTCCAGGCAGGGTATACCGCGCCGGAACAACAGGACCAGGTCGTCCGTTGAGCTCCGACAAAGGAGCACGGCATATCCCCAGGTCCCGAGCAAAGGACTCCATCAACCCAGTATAATCTCCCATTGGGAACTGTCCTCGGTGGAGATCCGGATCCGCATTCCGATATTCGCGAACTCTCTGTCTTTCCTGCGCTTTGCTCTCCAGTTCCTTCGTTGAAAATTGAATGCCATGCTCTGTGTCAGCGCGAGCCCAGGTCTGCGCAAGGCTTCGGGCCTGCATTTCCATCACGCCCCAGTACGGCCCTCTATAGAAGCCCACAAATCCCATGTCAGGGATATTGGCATTGGTAGTACCCTTTCCGTCCAGGATCAGCGGGAAAAAGGAGTCGTCAGGTGAATACTCCAACGCAGAGAGAACGTCTTCAGGGAGAAAGGCAAGCGAAGGAAACGGGGTAAATCCCGTAGCCAGGACAATCGCTGCAACATCGTCGAGCGACATGCTCTCTTTTCCGGGTAGCTCAATGTCAACTTTTGCCCGACCAGGTGAGGTAGTATGCACGGCTGAAACACGGCCGATGGTTGTTGTGATCGCTTTTGACCGGACGAATTCTGCGTAATCATTCCCTATAGCTACCCACGAAGGTCGCAGAGTCTCCTCTCCGCCGCCCTCTATTCCAATATCGCCAGGGCCGATTCTCGTATAGTCCTCCCCTAAAATGGATCGGAAATAATCGTTCACTTTGGCGACCTGCGCTGCCGAAACAGGGCCAAATGCATACTCAACGGGTGCTTGTGGCCGACGAGCCAGATCATACATAGCCAAGTCAAGCGGGAGCAGGGATACCGTCTCCGCGCCAGTCGCATTGTCCGTTTGCATGTGTGGTATATAGGTTGGCACTGTCCAGAAAGGTCGGCTGGATATGTGATAGACTCCAGGGAAGCCACCTGTCTGCACCGATGACCCCGGCGCATGCCTCAATGAGGAAACGTGAAGGGCAAGAGAGGAAGCTGCCTCAACGCCCGACATACTTCCCCCTACGACGACTAAGCTTCCTCCAGAGCCCTTCTCAACAAATGCGTTCAGATCTTCAAGGCTGCGAAGCGCAGAGCTGTGAACAGTCCTGTCGGCGAAGGCAGCGAGCCCAGGGATGTCCGGTGTATACGGACGAGAGAAGTACCCCGAAGCAACGACCAGGAAATCAAAGTATTCGGTCTCCACCGCGCGTTGCTCGGTATCATCTCCCCGCTGGTCATTTTCACTGTTTCAACCATATTAGCCATGCAATGAGCCAGAATTTCGAACAAATACCTCCTCTGCACCCACTGCACGGTCCATCGCGGCCGGCCACCCGCCACCTCCCGAACCGCACGCACAACCTCACACCCTAACCTGACCACCTCGGCAGATAAGTACCGCTCCGCATAGGTCTCGAGATATCTGCCCACTTGCCACGCCTGCGGGAACATGGGCACATCCACACCCCCAAGCACCGACTCCCAGGCCAAATCGGAGAAGGACACGGTGAAGCGACTGAGGTTCGTTCGCATGGACGGATCCACTGGTCCAGCCACGCCATGATCTTTTGAGAAGGGTGTACGGCCGGAATTGGAACCTTTGTGAGTGCGATGAACGGGCCACAGACCACCTATCTCATGGCGTTTTTCGAAGATGCTTGGGGCGAACGTGCCCTCGGGGAAATGGTGGAGGAGTGTTTTGGCCGTAACGAGACCGGACGGACCGGCGCCTATTGAACAGTGAGTCTTCAGTAGAGATAGTCTCTGATTCTATTGGGGTGGAGCAAGTTATCTACCTATTATGGCGACCTTCTTTGGTCGTAGCATTCCGTTGCTTGCTATCTTATCTGCTTGTGAGTTACCCCTCACAAGACTTGCTTATGGTCCGGTGAATAATGATTGAGAACCACAATTCTACGGTGAACGAGAGACCAAGCCGTGTCAGCTCTCTATTCACCTGCATAGGCAGGATGCGTGTCATTTATAGTGAAAAAAGACTGGTGGGAGCTGTAGTCGTGGTTGTTGTTGCTGCTGCGGGGGGTTCGAGCACGTGGAGAAGCAGATATATGTCGACCGGGGTATGAACTTAACCAACAAGGGGCATCCTGCATAAGATTAAGTACCTGAGTCTCCGACACAACCAGCTCCTGGAGTCGAAGAATGAAAAAGCACAGACGAAAAGCTTTGATTCTCACTAGACTACAGAGTAGAGGTGAATCAAGCTGGTATTATCATTATTAAGGGGAACAGCTCAGAATTGCTGTCGTTGCTCCGGCAAAACCGCAAAAGCCCAACTAAGCAAGAACAATGTTGAAAAGACAAATCCTAAACAGAGGGTATCTATCACAAAAGAAAATTTTCACCATGAAGCAAGACGCAAAAAAAAAACCAATGCCTGCTATGGCAGAAGGGAGAAGGGAAAGAATAAAAAAGAAACGGCCCGAGCCGCGGATCGAACGCGGGACCTCTCGCAGATATGCTTGGGTTTATCCCTAAGCGAGAATCATACCACTAGACCACCCGGGCGTTATTTGTTGGAGCAGAACTTCGTTAATCGCTTCTCGGGCTGCCTGGGTTCGTTCGCCAGGTTGTTGCTGTTGGGTTGCGGCAGGCGGCATTGACTTGCATACTTGGCGCGGCATATCGTGAGATGGCGTTGACGCCAAGAGAAAGCGATGGAAGGAACTTGTTTCCAGTCGAAATCGACAGAATAGCAATTGTCTTGTGTTTAATGAGCCATTTTTCAGACCGGCCTGACGGTGCTCGAACCAGACCAGCACTTGATGTCGACGGTGAGAACAAGACTTGGGCGGGGTAGTTCCCGCTCAGCAGAGACGAACGTGGCATCGGTGCAGACTCCAAAGTCAATTTGATTAATATGCCAGTCTCTCAAGCCAGGCTGATATTTGCAGCTCCGTACGCCGTTCTGGTTGGAACGAATCCGAACAGAGCTGCTTGGTGACCAGAGTGTCGATATTCCTTTCCGTCAGGGGAATCTTGTATGGGCTCTTCTGTTTCAGGAGTTCCCTCTCTGCTCGACCGGAGGGCGACAGCCTGGAAAGTGTGTTGCGGATTCGTTGAATGCCACCACCGGGGAAGGAGGATCTCTGTGGAGGGCCAAAGGGGGTATCGACCCTCCAGGGGTCCTCTGATGCGAGGGAGCGGGCGTTTTTCTTGCGTTGCGAGCGGAATCTGGACATTGTGATAGATGGGATTGACTGGTGGAAGTTTTGGAAGTGTTAGGGTAGAAGAAGAGTTGGGATAGTTGAGAAACTTGGAGATTGTTGGACGATTAAAGCAAGCGAACGGATGGGAAGGTGGGTGGGATGGCTGTATTAAGTATCTAGGAGGGCAGTCAGTTAAGCAATGACTAGAGAAAACAAAGTTTGACCCACAGGGAGTCACCGGCGAGACAGAGACAGCCTCCGAGTCCAGACAGGGAGTTAGGGACAATGGTAGCAGTAGTAACATGAGCTAATACCCTCAAAGTCGTGCGGGGTGTTCTTCTGGAACTCCTCGGAGGAGGTGCGAATACTAGGATTGGGAGGTCCGCCGGCAAAGACGTGCCGAGAGTGAATGAATAATTGGGGAACTGCGACGTCAGGCTTCTGCTTGGCAAATCATCATCGAATTCCGTTTGACTGAGGCAATAATGTGAATGACTGGCTGTTATTGATCCATCGGTTGGTTTGCACAGACTAGAAGACTTGGCAGACATACCTACTTGATGGACAGGATGCCTCTCTACTAGACTTGTTATTATTAGACAGGAGCACTACTCCTGAAGTAGCACTGACACTTCAGAGTTCAGAGGCAGGAGTACGCCCCGTACCTCTTACCTCTGAATCTAAAGGTAGAGCCACTCAACGACGTCATCCAACAGTAACAGACCGAGTTGCTCAGTATCGTACTTACGCATCCCGATCCACAGCTACAAAGAACCATGAATCACCCATTGTATCAAGCCAAGACAGTCTGAATTCCCGCTCAAATAGTTCAATCCAATATGGCAATATCTCAAGGTGATAATTGACCGGGGCGCATACCAAGCGCTTGGCGTAGATCATTGTACTACAGATATGGAGTACGGTATCCTATCTCGTCTTCTCAGGTACCTCCTAGTACCAGCCTACCCCAGTACGGAGAACAAATGAATATTAAACACAACGGTGCAACAGCCATAAGACAACAAGGAACTGATATAATTGCTTTTCTATGGCTGTTTGTACAGTCCTGCGTACCCATACGCCAAAGGAATTATCTACCGAGTACTCCGTAGAATGCTCCACACTCCGCATTGACCGGTGGAGCCAGCGAGTCAGGGACTCAGGGTACATCCACAACCGCTTGGCAGAAGTCGGCGCAAAGAGGAATTATTTGGAAGCCCTGCTGATCAACAATCCCAAACACGCAAAGCTCCATCATCTTTGTGTCTCCTTCGCTCATTATCACGAGGGTATCAATAACAGGCCAAAGGAATATTCATGCGAAGACATGTCTCAGAGCTATGTACACAGATCCAAGTGACAAGTCCTACTGCCATACATTAGATTCAAGCATAATGGCCTATCAGAAAAATATGCTCGCGTGCAGCGCCTATTGCGCTGAGCAGATGGGAATTAAAGTCAAAGTTCACAGGCGCGTCCAGCCCTGCAACGCACCCTGCTGGGAAAGGAAAAGAACAACACGGCATAGACTAAGGTAACCCCTGCCCAATACAACAGCACCAACTAGCCGAATTCTCCTCATGCCTGGGTCTCGACTCCCGAGAAGACGACTGGAAGGATCGTCTGATTGGTCTGTGGCCCCTCCCTCTTGCGCAGATTGTATTTGCCACTTGATAAGGACAAGTGAGACATTCACCATCAGTGGTCGAGTGGTGTTGAAAGAGATAATTAGGTTTACCCTCGATGCTTTCTACTGGGATATCTTCGCTTAAGGTAGGTACAGAGTAGGAGTTTAGCATGAGAGTTTATTCGTCGAAGTATATTGTTCGCAATCAGTAAATCACTCTTTGATTCCTGAACTCCAAAGATCATCATTCATTATATACTCCGTGAAGTCCTAGTAGCCATGCGCCTTCATATTAATTACCGAGGGAAAACAGAACGCCACCCAGGACCCCCTTTGAATCAGGCTAAACCTCCTGACGCCGGAACAATCGAAACACGATCTATGCAATAAGCAAGTCCTTGACACTCATTCCCATCTTCTTTTGTGAATCTTGTATCGACATTCCGCTGTTCTCCTGAGCCTCAGAACTAAAAAGACCCTCCTGCACAGAGCCGACGGTTCCACGGCGATCCCTGTTCAGCATGAGCAGGGCGGCGGAGGCCTCATGGTCAATGTCCGCGTCGGCAGACGAAGCATTGCTGGCTCGTGGCTGAATGACGGGTGAAGTGAGCGTTGAGGGCGGGACGGTCCATGAGCCACGTGGAGGGCGCATGGTCCCCTCGCCATAGCGGACTGGACCTAACGCCGGGCTGGGAAGGATCGCAGGCAGAAATTCGATGGCTGACCCTATTGACGGCATGCGACTGCGAGGAGAGAAAGCTGGTGAAGTGTTGTTGGTGTGAGCGCCGTGAGGCAGTAGCTCTGGAGACACAGATGTTGATTGTGTTCCACTGCGAACTTCACCAAGCATCTCGGGTGACGTGGGAGAGGGAGGAGCGGGCGGAATGAACGGCGATGCCGTTGTACGTTGACTGCCGGCAGTCTTGAGGTCTTGGATACACTTTTCCAGGTAATTGACATATTCAATGCTTGCCTGTGCGTAAAGTCAGTGATCGCCTACAGCTATTATTTGGAAAGCAAGATGGATCGTACCTGCAAAATGGCAAGCTTGTGCATATCCTGACCCCGGCAAGCGGGAATCATGTCCTTGAGAGTTGCAAACTCCTCGTTCATCTTGGATCTCCGCCGACGCTCGATCAGACTATGCGCCGTTTTCCTGGCAATTTTCCGACCCGCGGCGCTGGTCGCACTAGGCTGCTTTTTCTTGGAGTTGGCAGATGCTGCGGCATTTGCATTGTTGACAGGCTGGTTCTTCGCGTTGTCTTTGGTCGAAGGTTTGCTGTTTGTTGTGGCAGGCTTGGCCGGACTCTGTGTCTTGGGCTTCATCTGGATGATCTTGCGCGTACGAGTTGGCGGAGGCGGAAGCTCAAAATCCTCAAGTGACCTCTTAGTACCACTCTGACGGGGAGGATTTGAACTTCGGCCCAGGCCTGTGAGTTCGGGCGAGGTGGGAGAAGCAGGAAAGTAGGTCGAAGACTCTGATTTGGAAGGTCTCCTGCTCGCACTCTCGCTTTTGGCTGGACTTAGGGCAGCTGGAGGCAATGAAAAGGCGTCTGCACCGTCGACGGAGGTTTGTTCCTTGATAATGAATTCTCCCGACATCGAAGGTGTTGGGGGAAGACGTGAACGGGACATGATGGCAGGATGGGTGTATTAACCCAGCACTTGGTCGGAGGTAGGGAAGATAGAGAGGTCTGAATTAGCCGATGAAATGGCCAGGAGCAGCTTGGTAGCAAGCTGTAGGACAACGATCAGGTTATAGTGGTACAATTGACCGCAGAATAGGAACGTGTGAGACGGGCAACAAGGGAGTGAGAGGAAGACGGAAGATGGGACAGCAGCCTCAGGTCATTAAGAACGAGTCAATTGCGTATGCAGAAAAGAGAGAGTTTCGTTCTGAGTCTGACCCCTGTCCCGGAGACTGTAAACTGTGGACGTTATTCACCCAGTTGGAAACATGGTGGAGATGCGAATACCGTGCTGATAGCGGAAGGAAGAGGCGTGCTGCCTCTTCCTGAGAAGATGATTCGACCAGCCGGAAGACATGTGCAGAGAGGTGGGAAATGGAGTGGACGATCGACAAAGTTCGCCATGTTAAGGACTTAAGGTAAAATGCTAGGCAGGACCTTCAAAACTTACAGTCGCTGGAGTGAAAATGGGTGTCGCGTGCTTGGGAACTGCCCACGCGGTAGCTTCTCGGGCTGTGATAGGCTGATCCACCGGGTGAGCGGCGAGGCACGAGACCGGCTGCCCTGGGCTCATCTCGTCCACCGATTTGGGGCTCGTGCTGCTGTCCAAGGCTTTGATAAGTGTGTTAGTGGGCTCCAGAGCGGGCACGGAATGATGAATCCGGAGAAAGCAGGGTGCACTGATCATAAAATGGCTTTGACTCTCGGTTTGCCTCCTCTGGACTCTGGAGGTTTACAAGGTTTACACGCACACCATTTCCTGATGTGTCCCTTGGAAATAATACCTCGTCCTTGCTTACCTGGAGTACGTACCCATCTGATGATCTTCTGGTGATCATTGATTATGAGAGTTGACCCTTGACGAGAAATCAAGCTCTATCATTTTCTGTGTTGGCTTGACTAAGACGCAGACTACAATAAACCTGAGGCATGTGTGGCCATGCCTAGTCAGGTCAACCAGCTCAAACATACCGGGAGAATTCCGAGTTTACTGAATAATGTGTCTCATCAGCACAGGCTGATTCTTCGTGCGTTTGATATCAGATATACTCCTGAGAAGATATTCTTCCAGGCGCATGTTTCATTGAGCTTACAATTGATAGTATCATAATAGCATGTCAAGCCTCCCTTCTATTTAGCAGTTCTGATAGCTACACTGTAGCTGAATAATGCAAATTATAAGCTATGTACCGTACCGCCTCTCTGATTGAGACAGTATTCAAAGCACTACAAGTCTGTAACTATGGTTAGATGCTTCATCCTAGTATTGTCAATCACCGGGCTCCGAAGTGCACAGGCGGATGAAACCGCTTGACTCAGGCAGGAAATCCTTCGCGCGAGCATGCCCTCAGAGTTTAGGAACGTCGTCCAAAATAGCAGGGATTTGACCTTGGCGGTGGATTCCTCGAAAATGCTTGGCTGGGAGAACTTCATTCTCGTTTCTGCGTCTATGTCTTCAAACAATCTAGTCTAGTGGATATGTACTATTCTACCAGAAATTCCCCCTGAGTCTATCTGCTATAATGAAGGTGCATGCTTCAATCCTAACGCGGAATCACCGAAAGATCCGCTCCAGTAGAATCTCGCCAAAGTTCTTCTCCGCAGGCGAACCGTCCATTCTCCAGATGCGATTTCCAGCCCTCGTGCTCAACCAATGGCCATGGTCGCTGGCACTTTCCTCCTCCCCGTCGATGCGCTGCCGGCGGCGTCGATCGACGATGCACGCGCCTCTCGTCCACTGGCCCGTCGTCTCGACCCGGATATCCTCAGGCGAGGCATCGGAGGGCTTCCAGCCCGCATCGTCGGCGGTCAACGCGTACCAGACACAGACGGGGTCGTGTAGGCTGAGATCGACAGCATCGCCAACCTGGTCCCGGTGGAGGCTCTCGATGGTTCGGAACGTGTGCGCCATAAAGGCCGACATCCACTCCGCGAGAGGCGAGCCGGCTTCCAGGTGCGGTGCGACGGCTTGACGGAACTGGCCGCGGGTCATGCCGTGTCGGTGCGTGATGTCCAGCGGGAAGAGGCGGAGAGTGAGCTGTCTGCTTAGTTTAGCGGGGTACAGGGGGAGGGTGGTGCCGGATGGCATGGTGGTTCTGGGGTTGGGGGAAGTGAGAGCGAAGACGCGCGCCGCGGCGAATGCATCGGCGTATGCGTTGAACTCAGCGACGGGTGTGACCTGTCATGTGTTAACGTGAAACGGACGTAGAATCATAGCTGGGAGTAAGCCTACATTGCCCGGCTCGTTGACTGCTCCTCCCATGACTACTACTTCTTTGACCCGCAGAAATGTCTCGGGATCCTCCGCGGAAGCGAGGGCCAGATTGGTCAGAGGGCCGACGGCCACGAGGGTGACTGTGTCGGGATCGTTCTCACGTAGTACGCGGAGGATTTCCTCGTGTGCGGGCCGCTTAGAAGCAATGAAGGATCGATGCGCCAAGTCTCCAGTGCGGATGGGCTCGATGACGGTGGGGTCTGCCGAGGGATCGAACATATGCTCCCATGTTTCCTTTGGAGTGAAGTGCGGATGCTGTGAGAATCAGCATCTGTCGAGGAATCGTCAGAATGTCAACATACGCTAGCATGAATGCCCCCAAGACCATCCGTTCCGTCTGTGCATCGACTAGTTAGCATCAAAGGTGAACCTTTTTGTGATAAGGGTGCATACGAAAGTAATCAGCCAACATCTTCTGATCCTCTAGAGGGTCCTCGGCCCCAACGGCAACGACCGGTCGACAGGCGCGCAGAGCCCCAAACCCTTCAGTCCGGCCCCGTTCATGACGCCAATGCATCTCTCGCTCCAGAATGTGGAACATGGAGACGACATTACGAAGGCAGCTTTCCATAATCAGCAAATGGAACAGATGCAACTAGAAGGATGGAAACACACCTTCTCACTTCGATGTTGCCAAAGGTCAGTGAGATAAGCAGCACTTCGACCTCTTCAGGCTGTGCAGATAAAGCAAGAAGCAGTGCGAGAATGTCATCGATGCCCTGTTCATATGGAGTCAGTTTCCTTTATGTATTGAAGCGGGCAAGGCATACAGGATCGGTGTCGATGATGATCTTCTTCGGCGCCATGGTGCGTGGGTCGAGGAATCAAGTCTTATGAGCAGTCAATGATTGACAAGGCTAGCAAAAATGAGCGGTGCTTCCTTGGTGCGAATCGTTGTAGGAGTTGATAGTTCAGAAGGCAGCAGAAAGTGGGATGGGAAATCCTATGCTCAGTCTTGGCTCTGTTATCATATTCCCCACCATGGATGTTGAGAACTTTCTTATTACGACTAAGTGCGGAGTTCTCCGTTGTGCCTGAGGTTACATAGTGTTTTCGAACACGACCTTTTTATGTAATTGACCGTGGAGTTGCAGGCGACAATTTGCTAAGAAAAACGGTGCCAGAATTCGGCCAAACTCATAGACAGGTATGGAGTGTACTTCCGGAGGGGAATTATTCTAGATGACTGCCACATCACCATGGTTAGAATAAGGCTTATGCAGCGTTATGCATAAAAGCGAGGTGCCTCTAGGCCTGAGGAATCAGGCAGCGACACTTTGTTCCAAAAAGACTGAAGAACACATGGTCCAGATTGATGACATTATTTACCATCAAGACAGATTGCGCGCGTGCTTGCATTATTTGTTGATCAAACATCAATCAGATGGACATGGCTTCAGGTATACCGTCGTAGCAGCCAGTAAGTCAATTGATCATCCATGAACCTGTAAGAAGTGTCGAGGCACGAGTCAGGAGTCGTGAGTATTTAACAAATTTCTCTTTTTAACGGAATATCTAGACTAGTACTTTTGTATTTGAATTGTCCGAGAGCTTTGAAGGTTCTCTCGACGTTGTTACATAAGATAGATAGCTACCTTCCATATGGAGGTTGACTTGGCAGTCAAACGGTCAACGTGGCCTGTTCTGGTGTAGTCTTTGTCCGAGAACTAAGGTACCTATGATTGTGACTATTAGATACTATGCGCGTATGTCGGCACCAATCATGCGAGCCCTATGTCAGTATGCAATTTAATCTGATGACAAAGTCAGGGGAAATGGAGTGATGGAAAAGGTCTGGAATATCTCATGGCTGGAGGGATTGGTTGAGATGCTTTCCCCGCGCGCATTACCCCTGTCGTTTGTTTGATTATGGAGGGATCATGTATGCAAGTGCCGTTTGTTAATGCATCAAGAACAATTCGATTTCAGCGAGAGAGTCACTATTCTTCTGAAGATCTCGAGACAGTTGACGATTTTCGAGGGCGCTACCTCTGTACATAGTATCCAGACGAAGTGATAATAGGGTGATGACAACAATCACAATATTGGAAATTCATAAAACAGCGACTATCGATCTGTGAATGCTTGATAGGCTAGATTTCAATGATCGAGGAAATTAATCATTTGTCCAAGTGAACTATGACCCAGTGCCAGTGGGGACTCCTAAATGCTACTCCGTAGCGTCTATCTAGTCTCCTCTCAAAGGTACTCTCCGTAAAGTCCATGCTTGGAGAACGGAGTCAGTGACCGTGTCCTCTTTCCGTCGTAATTATTATTATTTCGTTCCTCCTTTCCACCTCCTCTATCCACCTCTCACTATCACTTTACTTCTCTTCCTCATCAGTCACTTATTCACACTGACCATCCAGTGATCCCTTTGGTTCACCTTCAGCTTGTTTGTTCTCATTTCTCAATTGAGATCAACGGCTGTCTCGATGTTTCTCTGGTGATCCCACCCACCCTTCCCCGTTTTTCATACCCTTGCGACCTCACCTCTTGACCTGCAACCGACTTCGCTGAGCCAGTCGAGTATCTCTCTGGTCCACTCAATTCTTCTGGTCACTCTTTGTAAAAACGTGAAAACTGAGTTGCTAAAGACCCGGTCGCTCGAACGGCACCGCTGCTTCTGTTCGCGGACGCAACCTGTCCTTCTCAACGCGACTTCCTCCGCCTCCAACCCCTTCAGCTTTCCATCCACCTCCGAGTCTCCATCCTCTCTGGGCCTGATGGTATAAATCGCATTGAGTGATTGCGAAACTCTCCAGCCAATTATTCGTCCCCGATCAGTCGCTATCGGTATCAGGGGCTACTACCTCCTACTCCCCTGCCTAGACTCGTGCGCAGTTCTCCCACCATCTACTTCGGAAGAACGATCGATTGAGACGACGATCCTCAATATCACGAATTTTCTCATACGTTTTTCTTTCTTGCCCCTTTCGCTTCCCTTTGAAAAGAAATTTACCTAGGTATGCTATTTTCCCACACCGCGAAGCGCTACTCTGAGCTTGACGAGCTGACGCACTGTGGATACAGCGCGAATCATGATGAATCCATACATTAGCTGGGCTCTACTGCTCGTGGTAGCAGGTGGCTTGGGATGGTATTACAATGCCCCGAATTCCAAAGCCAAGACCGCAGTCAAGCCCGCGGTAGAGAAGTTGGAAAGCGCGACTGGCGTCAAGAAGCCAAAGAAGAAGGCGAAAAAGGCCCCCGAGCCTACTTCATCCACAACGGCCAAGAAGGTCGAAGAGAAGCCCGCATTCGAATACAAAGCTTCGGAGGGTGATGACCGGGACGAAGAGATTGACCAGAAGGAGATGGCCAAGCGTTTTGCCGCTGTGAAGAGTGGAATCCCCGCCCAGGTGAGCGGCAGCGAGGGTAAATCTCAAAAGAAAAAGAAGAAGATCGTCAGCCAACTCGAGGCTGAAGCCAGTGAGCGATCCGGATCCCGCGTCTCAACTCGCACCTCCTCCACCGCTGGCGCAGACGCGGATGATGATCTCTCCCCCGCGGGGTCCCCGATGGTGAAGCCCACCGCCTCCTCCGCTGGATATGTATCAGACATGCTCGAAGCTCCTGCTCCCGGCGCGTCTGTCCTCCGTGTCACCGGATCCGTAGCTGAGCCCCAGAAGAAGCAGAAGGCTCAGACTTTCAAGGAGGTCGAGACAAAGAAACAAAGGCAGCAACGCCAGAAGAACGAGGCTCGTAAGCAACAGGTCCAGGAAGCGGAGGCAGAGAGACGCAGGCTCCTCGAGAAACAACTCCACATGGCCCGGGAGGCTGAGCGCCGCGAGGCGGCTAAGTCCAAGGCCGTTGCGCCTCAGACCAACGCTTGGCAGACAAAGGACGTGAAGCCCGCTTCCAACGGCACCCAGAATGTGTCTCAGAGCCCCAACGTGGACCTGCTGGACACTTTCGAAGCGCCGTCCGCCAAGCAGGCTCCTGCCACTGCCTCGAGCTCGAAGAAGTGGGACCAGGGCCTTCCCTCGGAAGAGGAGCAGATGCGTATCCTGGGTGCTGACCCTGTTGATGACTGGACCACTGTGTCTACCAAGAAGACCAAGAAGAAGGGCGGCAAGGCCGATGAGAGTGTTAGCGAGGCCAGTGCGTCCGAGAATCAGCCATCTTCTGTCGCTGCCGAGGCTGTTTCCGCTGCCCCCAAGGTCACCGTGACCCCCACCTATATACCCGATATTCTGCGCTCGAAGCAGAAGGGACACCCTCTTGACTCCGACTGGGCCGCTTAGATGATCCATGTATTCATCGAGCCTTTTTCCTTTATATCTTTTGGAGACGAGGACAACGTCGTATAAGATCAGCACGCTTTCATTCATTCCAAGGATCTAAGCCTTGGACTGTATTTATCATTCATGGCTTTGGCGTTTGGGCTGTCTTCGATATACCACAAAATCTCAGGTATCGGGTGAGATGCTTTCATTCTACCGCGATTAGCGAAGGAAAAAGAAAAAAGAGAAACGTGGTTTGAAATGGCCAGAGGGAATAAGATACTCTCAGAGAAAAAAGGGAAAGGAGGAGGGAAAAAAAAAAGTTTTCCTTGTGTGTCTCTGTTGTCACCTTTGACTGTTCTTATAACATATTTGTTTTTGATCAATAATTATTGATGAATTATCAAGGGTTGCAACCTTTTATATTTCCAGTGTACGTGACAAGGGTTTGTGGAGTAGGAATACCTCTCTACATAGATTAACATTCCTTTTCCCTCGGCATACGTAGATATGTATCTTCACTCTGGGTCAAGCTCGACGTTGCACAAGATCTCCTGCTGATCTCAGAATCAGTCTACCGAGCCAGGGACTCGAAGGCGCAGACAACCTCTCTAACTTCTCAGCTTGTACTGTGACCTCGCTGATCTGATCTCGAAGGTCGGAACTACGAGATCAGATCAGTTTCGAGTCGACTCAAGCGAGACAAGATGGAGCAGTTGCTTGTAGGCTTAGTCTTGGTGAAGTGGTGGCCCTTTCAGATCTGACGGAGACTGAACCATTTTTCGTATCTTTATGTTCCGTTTATATGCACGTGATATTTCATCTTTTGAATGTGAAATTCCAGTTTCTTATCACAATTCTCAGTCTTTTTGAACCGTGAAGGATCTTGTAGTTAGTACTTGGTTGATGCTTGAGAAGCACCTCAAGGTGTAATCAGGAACGAAGGAACGGGCCTGAAGATCGGCGTCCCTGAATATGTGGGTGTGACTGTGGGGTATGCGCTGAGTAGGTGCTCGTCTGAGTTGTCTTTCTTGTATGCTTTGGATATCTATAGACACCACCACACGAATTTGACATTAGAGATGACCATATTATGGAGGCTGTATTCAAATAGCCATGATATCCATTCTATTGTATTAGAACATTTTGAAGGGCAACAAGCTGCTGGATATAAGCAGAATCAATAAAGAAATGTAGATGTCGTCACTGGGCGCGCAGGGAGGTGTAGCTTGGCAACCATGCCCAAACAGGACTAGAGACGAGTTTCGGTCATCGTGGCCTGAACTGAACAAAGTGACCAGAACAAGAGGAACAAGAGCACGACAAGAGAACAAGACTCCATTCTTATTATTTCTCCATCTTCTTTCTGGTTACGGCTTATTATTGACTTGCCTATTGATTGTCCCTTGGGGCTACCTATCTCGACGTATCTATCCCTTTATCATCGACGGTTTGTGATCCATCCTATTCTTGTTTTCCCCTGTTTTGCTTGCGTCCCTCGCTTTCTCAAGTTATTTGTTTCCTACTACAAAACAAACCACCACCACTACTACTCTCCCCCGCCGCTTGCTCATCCTCGGCTCTTTGTGGCTTCTGCTCAGGAGTCTTGTTGGATTTATCCTCCGTCTTGCACGTATTCACCGACTGTGTACTGATATTGACGTCTGTCTCAAGTGGTTATTCCGTTCTCTTCCACCGGTTCATTCTCCCGCCATGGCGCAGATTCGCGGCACTGCGGGTTACAACCTCGGCCACCAGAACCCCTTCGGAGGGCCTGGGCGAGCAGACGCGACCAGCGACCCGAGTCCCTTGGACGCTATTCGGGAACAGACAAGCAAGATCGAAGATTGGTTGGATACACTTTCGGATCCTGTAAAGCCGTATGTTGTGCTCTTCCACTTTGTCCGCGAGAAGGGATGAAGTATACAAACAAGGGCGAACAAGCCGGAGCCTTATCCCGAAAATACTGACACTGTGTTCGTCTTGATTGCTAGTTATCTTCCTGCCATTGGCCGTTTCCTTATCGTGGTCACCTTCATCGAGGACAGCTTACGTATGATCACACAATGGAGCGATCAGCTCGTATACCTCCGCGAATACCGGAAGAGTAAGCGTCCCTGATTCGCCATGTCGGTACAGCTTTGCGACAAATCTCTAACACGAGCTCTTTTGTCCAGTTCCCTGGGGTATCACGCACATGTTCCTCATCTTCAACGTCATTGCAATGTCCGTATGCTCGTTCCTGGTCATCACCCGCCGCCACACTGAGATCGCCGTCGCCGGCCTGCTCGGAGTTGTCATCACACAAGGTCTCGGTTATGGTCTCATCTTCGATCTGAACTTCTTCCTGCGCAATCTCAGCGTCGTCGGCGGTCTGCTCATGGTTCTCTCCGACTCGTGGGTTCGCAAGAAGTTCGTCCCTGCCGGATTGCCCCAATTGGATGAAAAGGACCGCAAGATGTACGTCCAGTTCGCTGGTCGCGTGCTCCTGATCTTCCTCTTCGTTGGATTCGTCTTCTCCGGCCAGTGGAGCTTGTGGCGCGTGCTGGTCAGCCTGTTCGGTTTCGTCGCATGTGTCATGGTCATCGTCGGTTTCAAGGCCAAGTGGAGCGCCATCATTCTCGTGGTTTTGTTGAGTGTCTTCAACGTACTCGTCAATAACTTCTGGACTGTACGTTCATTTTCCTCTTCGATGGATAAAGTCTATAACTAACTCGTCTCAGCTGCACCCTCACCACCCCCACAAGGACTTCGCCAAGTACGACTTCTTCCAGATTTTATCCATTGTGTAAGTTTCCATCCTCCGCTTCCGCCAATATCATATCCTAACCACTCTATGACAGTGGCGGTCTCGTTCTCCTGGTTAACATGGGCCCCGGCCAACTGAGCATGGACGAGAAGAAGAAGGTCTACTAGAAGTAGCAGGTTATAATCCACCCACTCTAGGACAACCATCTCCCACCAAACTTTTCAAGTTCGCATTTTCCTGCGGACACGCATACATGTCCCTGAAAAATCCATTCCACCCGAGACCTTGCCCCCTTTCCCTCTTCCCCTACCTCAAACTCATACCTTTGGACTGGAACAACGCCAGCGCAGCTTAACGTCCTATCATCATCAAGAGGAGTTCGACGCGTTTTGACCTAAATCGATTTGGAATCTTCTGTTGGCTAGTTTTGTCTTACCTCAACCTTATCGTCTCAGATGAGAAATAAGAGTCCTTGCATTTTTTGGAATGTAGTAAAGATGCAGTAATCACTAGTCAATCGCTGGAAAGTGGAAATGCTATTTCCACCGACGGTTAGTGGTAACTGCTCAAGGAGTTGTTCCTTGCGTCTCTCTACCTGCAGGATGCAGGCGCACCAGTCGATCGTTATATGCTGTATGACTATGCACTATGCATACTCATTTGATCGATTGATTACGTATGAATGCAGGAATGTAGTCTGCTGCATCCCTCCTTACAACATATGGAGCAGATTTACACTGGCTTGAAAGTAAAGTATTGACGCGAGGTATGTATTAGGAAAGCTATTATACACGAAGAAAACTCAGCAGTCCAAAGGAGAACCTCGGGGAAGAATAGGACGGGACAGGCAAAGGAAACGGCTAGAGAATGGTAATCTGCGCTGAGAATGAGAATGACTCAGATGGAGGAATGCGAAAGAGTTGGCAAATGGAACAATGTTACAGTCGAGAGGCCTAGGGCTGAGGATCCACAGGATGCCTGCCATGGACCTGCCATGGAGATAGCCCGGGAATAATAGTAGCCTTTCTTCCTGCTCTGCATGGAGAGAACGGGAAGAACAAACAAGAAGTGAATGAGAGAATAGCCGCTTTTTGCTTCCAACGCCGGGATAGAGAAACCAACCGAATGCATCCAGAAACGTGCGAGGCCAAAAGGTTTAAGAAACAAAGGTGAGGTTGAAAGTGTGAGCCACTCGGGTTCTATCCTCAAATGTCCATGCTCCAACGCCAAGGTCGAATAGGTTCAAACTCGCCCAGGCTAATTTCTTCAACTGCATCATCGTTCATATCCAAATGATATAGTTGAATTTGTTTGTTGTCCTGTTGGAACGTGGATAGTGTCTTTGATACTCTCGGGCGGGCATTTTTAGTACTGTCGTCGGTTGATTTTGATACTGGCCGTGACGTGGGAGTTTCAGGGTACTGCCATGAGATACTGGGAGTCTCCGCTTCCGAGCAGTCTGGAGAAGATACGGTCGAGGGTGAATCGCAACGTGAATGTCTAGGTACTGAGATGACAAATGTGCTCTCATCACGTCCGTATGGCAGTGTAGTCGACGGCGGCTGCCGGAAAAGCTCACGGTGACTGTTGCTCTGGGGCTTTGGTGCTTTCTGGGAGGAGTGATCGTAGGGAGAAACCAGAATAGGCGTGGATTTGTTCGATGATTGTTGATCCGTACTTTGAATAGCCAAGGGCTGTAGCTGTCTATTCCGCTGAGCAACTGCCGAACCTGTCTTTTTGAGATGATTGTCTTTGGGTAGTGCCCCGCAGTCATTCTTGCGGGTTGAAGCGCTGAATGGTTCCTTTCCGGCCATGACTCTGGCACTGGGAGGCGGTTGCAGCATCCATCTTGTTTCCGCTCGGCTCTTGGGACCGCTTACAATCGGAGGATGAAGATCGTTGACTGGGGGTACCCGGGCGACGTAGTACTTGCAGGGTTCGGTCGTATTCGCTTTGCCCCGACCGGAGATTCCAACCGAGGAGCCCTTCACCTCCACTTCCTCCCCCCACAGAGGTTCATCCTCGCGCTGATAACGCATCCGGTTCCACCGGTCACCAAGCGGATGCTTCAGGCTGCTCTTATCCTTTCTCGGCGATGCCTCCCCCACGTCGTGGCTGGACTCCATAGGTGATAATGGATCAGTATTCCAACTGTCGGTCCGTCGATGATTGTTCCGATGACCACCTCTCTTTGCAGGAGGGCCCGGACCTAGAGCAATCTCCTCCGCCCATCCTGGGTTGGTACTGAACGGTGTGGGTTGGGCAAATGGTTTTGGTTGGTCGGTGATCACGGCATCAACCTTCTCCTTCTCTCGTTGCGATCGAACAGCTTCCTTCTTTCGCTTGCGACGATCAAAGGACATAGCACAGGGGGTACAGGTGGCGTAGTAAAAGACGGCCGACTGAGCCCCTCTGTACAGCCACATGGCGGCGGGCTGTGACGCTGCCTAAGAATCGGTAAGGAAGCAGGGACGATGATGTAGACGCGTCCGGCAACTGCACTGATAAAAGTTCTGAAGATCTATTTGGCCCGTAGGCACTGGTAGTCCGATCTTGATATTTGTAGTGGCGCTGACGATAACATGAAGGGCGTTCTCTGTCCTAAAGCGGAATTGTGAGGAAAGAGCAGATGGAGATCGTCCAGCGATCCGTTACGGGAGACAAGGAAGTGTGAAGGATAAGATGAGAGAGAAGAAACAGCGGCAAATGGAGGAGAGCAATGAGAAGGGCGATGAGAGGTAGGAGAACGAAGGAGAAGATGTAGATAAAAGAAGCTGAATGGATAGAATGGGATGGATGGGCGGCGTGGAGGAGAGGTTGGCTGTCAGGGGAAGTTGGGCCACCGGATTGGGCTTGGCGGAATGGAGAGAGAGGGGCGGGACAGCGTCTTTAGTCATGGAGCTAAATACGGGTGCCGTTTCATCATCAGGCACAAGTGGGTGCTTTGTGCTATTTATGACCATCCATCTACTGCTGCCTCCTGTTGTTTTAAAGATGAAGAGAAACATCTTCACGAGATTACCATTCTTTAGACAACTTTCTAATGATCTACCGAGTCGTCTTCGTGCGGACTGTCTACAGAGCTGAGTGGATAATCCTTGAATAACAACCCCACACTAACAAATAAGCGCTGGAAGAAGAAAGCATTCTTGAAGGCTGAATGTACAGGATAGGCAACCCCTAGACTATGAACTCCATTTCCACGGCTCAAGTGACGGCATTCTTATTTTCGAAGAGGCCCTTGCGTCATACAATATTCGAAGCCCCTTCCAACTGATTGGAAACCCCTTTGCAGCCGGAAACATACCCAAGAGCCTGCTTAATCAAGAAATATCCACTGCTGTCATGCTGTCTACAGAATCCGGATTGGGCAGAACGTTGCATTGTTCACCAGTCGTCAGTATATTAAGCGCTGGAGGAAAGAAGGTGCGCATCCCGAAAGCCAACTCCACCAGAGTCGGGGGCCATAAGACATGATACTCGGCGAGGTTGTGAGCTACGATCGGAATCAACTCCAGGACGTCTGCCATAAATTGAAAGCATCGGCCGAGTCAATGTTTTGACCACTTCCTTGTTCAGCGTTTTAGTCCCGTTATAAGCAGACATATCCCGAGGAAGAGATCCTGATTTTCACCAATCAACAGGGCTTGGGTATTTTTCTGATATTCCTGATAGCTGACATTCCAACCAACATGCTTAATGTTCGCTCATCTGCAGTAACAACTAACATGGGCCAAATAATGCTGTCGATCGGCTAGCGGAAAGTCTCAAACACATGCGCTGTTGCAAGCACTTGAAGCGGCATAGACATCGTGGTTTCAAGACGACTAAGGCTGAAGAGCAGTGAAACAACCCGGTCTCATGGGTCTCTATATCATTCCCACCGCGACAGAAGCCTTCAGAGGCTATCTGCAGTCATACATGCTGGTCAAGCACTTGCAGGGACGTCGATCGGATCATCGGACGAGTTCTTTCCGAATTGAGGACCTCTCCCTGCAAGGTTTCAAACGGTATACTTGAATGCTTGCAATTCTCCCCAGAAGCAAGCCCGTCCACCCAATATGTATTCTCCGCCTTTGTCTCTTCATAGACGAATACGCCTAGAAACTCTAGCAGTCCGCATAAAGAGAGTCTTTTACCTTCAAACCAATCGAACAATAACATTGAATCCGGAGAAGTCTCCTGATTGCCCGAAAAGGGCAAGCTCTGCAAGCTCTAGTTTAGAAGTGCCAAGAACAGAAAGATAGCGAGGGGTCAACAAGACAAATCGATCATTTCCATGCTGTCAACTTATAGATTCATGAAACCAGTCATTCAAATAGGATTCGACTACAGTCTTGAGCCTCAATACTAACACTTGATCAGACAGTGTTCGCGGATAATCAAGTGAGCTATGTGTCCAAATTTTGAGGTAACTGACCAGCTGATCTGTGGCAACGGCAACTGACAATTACTGGAAACCTCCACTATTCATGATTAATTGTCAAGTTGACAAACTGGATAATTCCATGTCGCATACAGAATCAGGAAAGCGGAAGGGTTGATACAGAGCATTTCCAAGACTTGAAACCTAATTCAAAGGCGTCCACTCGGATGATGCAATAGTGATGATTGGCCTATCGTGAAGTCAATGCCGCTTCAAACGTATCAAGACCTGTATTCTAGCTTGTTAGAAATGGACGGATAATAATTGCGTTTATCAATTCTCGTAAAATATAAATAGTGTACTTCTCTTGTACATGGCTTCTACACCACCCAGGGACTCGACTAGATCCGTGCGGAGGATATAAACATGGTATGTCCGAATAGCTTCAACCATGTCCAGCCAGACCTCCATACGAGTTTGAAACTAAATCAATGCAGGCACTCAAGGCACTCAATTTCTCCCCGGAGACCAGACAACCACCCTTCCTCCTCACCTCCACCAACTCCTCCCTCCCTCTCCTCCTCCTCCTCGCCTGCCTCCCCTCCCTCCTCCTAGCAGCCCACTACATCCGCAAAGACTACCAAGCCTTCCTCGCCCTCGGGCCAGGCGGCACCCCCCAAACACCAACCGGCTACGCCCGCATCTGCCTCCTCCGCCTCTTCGCCGTCCGCGACCCCCTCTCCTCGCCCTCCATCCCCCGATCCCTCCACCCGAAGCATGGCCAGCTCCCCTCCTCCCTGCCCATCCGCCCAGGGCCCCGCCCAACAGTCGCAGGGATAGCGCCCCACAGACAGACGACTCAGCGCGCCAGCAAAACAATGTACTCGGCGCTCTCAACCCGCATCCACTCGCTCGTCAACGCACACCCATCCACCCTCCGCGCCGCAACCTCCTGCTTCGAGAAACACAGCACGGGGATCTTCAGCGTGACCACGAACGGGCCCGCGGTCTCCGCGCTGGGAAAGGCAACGAACCGCCTCACCTGTGGCGGCGAAGTGTGCCATTCGCATCCCAGCGACGGGAGCTTGCATCTTGTACTGCATCCGGCGGATGTGAGGGCTGTGTTGGAGAAGGGGTGGGGGGAGAGGCATCCGCTTGCGTGGGACGATGGCGGGGAGGGGTGGTGTTGGTGGTGGTGGGCGAAGAGTGTGCCGCCGGGGTTTGTGATGGTTTATGCGCCGAGGGATGAGAGGGAGTTGGAGGTTGTGATGGAGATTATTCGGGCGGCGGTGTGGTGGGTTGGTGGGACGGAGGTGAATGAGTAGACGGAAGCTCCAGCAATGGAACGATAGATGTAATAGAAGTGCATGTGCCGGGCAGTTTGGTCGAGGTCGTGTTCATAACATTCAGGAGCGCTTTAGCTGTACATAAGACCGTTTCTATTGTTCAATCAGTGTAGAGAAAACCTGCGTCAACAGGACCTATTGAAAAAAATCGTAACCAGTCTTCAGTGCATCAAATTGATTCATCTACTTCAAACACCTATCAATATGTTTAGTGAAACATAACCATTCTGAATGGATCATAAACTTCGAGCCAGCCTTGACTCTCGAGGACATGAACAACAGATGAAAAATGTTTTTTCAAAGGCACAAAGGAGTATTTGTTGGAATCGACGCCGGATGAAAGAAATAAAAGCTAATAGCATAGAGGAATGAAGCCGTTAGAGAACATACAAGTACCACCAAGAAGCAAATCCCTTCCGTATGCAAGGTGTCTTTGCCGGCCCTGGTCCCCCAACCATCATCCGCGCAACTCCTCGTCACAGTTTCGGGTTTTCTTCCACTCGTCGTATTATAACATTCTAGGAGTTGTTCGATTTCCTCAGCGCATCGGCGAGCCATTCCAGACCTTCGTACAGACCGTCACCGGTGGTGGCGCAGGTAGATTGGATGTACTAAAAAATATTAGTGTACTGTCAAGGACCGCAGTCAAGCCAACTTACCCAAGCACGACGGGTAAGACTTTGCAGACCAAGCTGCTGGGTGATCTCGGCGGGGCTCATGGCGTTCTAGAAACTCATTAGTACCACTCTGGATACATAAGCGCACAGAAACACAGGAGTCCATACAGGCAGATCTTGCTTGTTGGCGAAAACAAGGAGCAGAGCATCACGGAGTTCATCTTCGTTCAACATGCGCTGCAACTCTTCCCGGGCCTCGACAATACGGTCGCGATCGTTGCTATCGACGACGAAAATGATACCCTGGGTGTTCTGGAAGTAGTGTCTCCAGAGAGGACGGATCTTGTCCTGGCCACCAACGTCCCACACGGTGAACTGAATGTTCTTGTACTCGACGGTCTCGACGTTGAAACCTTGACAAGTGTCCAATGTCAGCAACAGCTTCCTTCTCATACGCGAACAACGACAAGAATTGTCCGGAGCGATGGACCGACGGAAGCTCGAAACAGCGGGATGGACGACTGACCAATCGTGGGAATAGTGGTGACGATTTCACCCAGCTTCAGCTTATACAGAATGGTGGTCTTTCCGGCGGCGTCAAGACCAACCATCAGAATTCGCATCTCCTTTCGACCCCATAGTCTATCGAACAGCTTCGAGAAGGTGAGACCCATGTTGGCGATGGCGTAAACGAGTCTAAGGGAGCGCGATGTTGAGGTCAGTCAATCGAACGTTTTCCGTCTGGTTATTTATAACGGAGAATGATATAGGCAGAGAGAAAGAGTCGAAGATAAAAAATGTCAAAGACACTGGGACTGGGTATGGGGCGACTTGAGAACGAGGGGCGTATTCACACCGGGAAATAACGGTGAGATGGGAGAGAGAGTTCAGGGGAGAGGGACGGAGAGATGAGAGGGGCAAAAAGAAGGGAAGCAAGTCGAAGGGAAATAAAAAGAGAATATACCAAAGGCAAACTTACCAACACAGAAGAAGCTGGAGAATAGAAAACAAAACGTGGATACACGAGGGTGAGTGAGGGTGGTGACGATAGATGAATAGATAGAATTAAGGTAGGATGGAGCAGAGTAGACAGACTCTCTGTCTCTGTGTCTGTGTCTTGTGCTGGTCTTGTTTTTGTCGGTGTTGGAATTTTTGGGTGCAAAAAATGCCAGGTCGAGAAATTCAGCCGCCGGCGTAGCTTCCGTCACTAACGAAACCACCAGGATCACAGCACTCAGTAGATATGACTCTGGATGGTGTCAAATTTCATCTGATTCTCTTCTTGATCAATAGTAATGACTCTCTACAGAACGAGATTTAACAGTCTTGTCTGCTACTTTTCCAATTATACTACGCTTCTTGAATCTTCTCTGCCTGGCCACCCGAAGAGGACACGGTGTTTCCCGTCTATTGGCGCACTAAGAACGGCTACTTTCAGGGCAATGATCATATGGCGAGCGATCATATAATATACTGACTATCACTGTGCGATGACAGCTTGGATGCTGAATCCAAATGAACTGCTTGTTCAAACTCACTTTCATTGACCCCTATTCTTGCATGATCAGGCCATTTGGTATTTTCCCTTTGCTGCACCTCCAGGCCCAAATACAAAGACACAAAGTCCAGACACTCTGGATCCGGTCCTTTCTGATAGGTTCCCGGGTTCGCTCTTGAATCAGCCCCGTCCAGTGGATCACTTTGGGTGGCACTGGGCCTAGGTATCTGTCGCGATTCGCAAATGTTGCCCTGTCTCGTGCTCTGGTCTTAAAGTAGGTAACGTGTTATCAATACACATTATCTCATCGCCACAATTCCAGGTTGGCGGTTGGCTCCAAATACCCGACGCTCACTGGTAACGTGAAACCCACACGGGACCACTCTCTCTACGCGTCATAATCATAAGAAGTCGTGGATGCAGGTAGATCTGGCTGTATCTGATTTCGAAAATTACGGAATCATTTCTTCAGATCCAAGTTGACTGTGCGTGTGTTCGTGCATCAATCTAGTCGACGTGTTTTCGCTGATGTCCGAGTTTGTCCTTCGATGAGGAGATAAATGTGCGCGACAATGATTGATAGATTGGCCTGCCCTCGATGGTGCCGCTGGCGTAACCAAAGAGAACAAGGACCAGGAGCGACAGGATCATGATGACTGCGAAGCTGATCCAATATTCAGTCTGCGTATACACTCCTTTGACACCACTGAGTTCGGTCGAAAAGTACGCCGTCATCAAGCTGACTGGCAAGAAAAGAATCGTGATTTTCGCCAGCAGAATGGTGATTCTCGTCAGCTTCTCGACAGCCTGTGAATCTTTCAGGGCGATCAGGTTGAAATTCTGCACTAAACAGTCAACAAACCAGTACATTTGAAGCGAAGAGGTGCTCCCTGACCAGGAATGTGAGGGACTCTTTCTCGGTCAAACAGGTGTCGATCTCAGATAAGCAATACAATTTGATGCGATCAAGCAATCTTTCGAAGCGAGCAACGGCTGCAGAGCTCAATCGCACGCCCACCGAGGTTCCGCAATTTCTGGACGATTCTGGTTCTCTCTGGATGGCGTGCCCAGGTAACATCATTGGGTGTCGTGAGCGTGCCTCATCGCGCAGCAAGCGCTGTCTCTGAAGTACGCGCGTCAGAATGAGCTCGTAGCTCTGGTACAAGCGCCGTAGGACTGCCAATCTTCGACCCAGCCAATGTAATTCATTAACCAAGTCAACGACCGGTTTGTTCAACATATCCTCTCTCTGTTCTCTTAAATCAGTACCTGAGCACGAACTACCCTTTTGCAAAGTGATTCTTACCAGTCGATCCAGCAAGAGTCCATACTTATGCTCACGCTTTGCAATTAGAGCATAACTCGTCACCCAGTCATCGAAGATGTAGTAAAACAAAAGGCCAGGGCCATCGTCCTGATGAATACTAACGTGATCGGATCGAGGGTCATTAAACGCTCGCACTCGAATGGTGACCAACGAGTCACTTTCGGATGAAGCGGAATGCTGCTTGGAAACACCTGAAAATATCATCTGCACGTTTCTGCGCACGATTCCCAGAACCGACTTGATTTCTGATTCTGGTCGTGGTTCTGATATCCTGGGATACGGGTTCTCTTGGATTGATATGACAGTCCCTGGGTTCGTCAGCAACTGTGGCCACAACTATGCTAGGCCGTCCGCACCATCGTCGCAGAGGATTAACCATGACCATAACCGCTTTCCGCTAGGCAGGTCTCTCCCGTTTGATATATCAACGTTTGGGATTACGTATAACGAGTTATACCCAACACATGTGTCTGTATTCAGTCAGCATTCGCAAGCGATGATGAGAGTCTCCGAGTTTATACATCGGGGCCCATGATCCACCGAGCAAAAGTGCCATATCTGGTTTGTGACATGAGCAAACGTAAGGCCTCGGAACGACGCTGCCTTTTGGATGTCGTCCGGGTCTGACAAGTTCTTCAACGAAACGGCCTCAAGATCTTCCATGCGAGGACGATGCGATCGATCAATGCTTCTGTGGAAGCTAGCCCTCAGAGACTGCACGGGTGCTGGAGCTTTTGACGGAGCTGCTGCCGGATCGGTACACATCATCCCCTGTAGCCTTTCCGAGACGCCGTAGTAGCTCGCAATTTCCTAGGCCGTCAGCGTCTATACTCTTGTATGTTACTGCCGACGAACCTTGATCGCATCCTTCTGTTCTTCGGGGGCCCAGATATTACTTCGCCCAGACGTCGTCAGTATCACTATGTGGACGGAGGATAGCAACTCACATCCACCTAGTCCCGAAACACTTTGGTTTCTGAAGCTCACATATCAACACTTGTTGTCCATCGCCCTCCGAATGCAACTTACCGGCTTCCGCAGCAACAGGCCAAAATCCTCCTGGCCCAGATTCATCGCACACCACGCATCATCATTCCCGAAATCCAGCACGAAATTCTGCGTCTTTGCATCCCGTAACCGTCTATCGTAGGCATAAAAACAAGACTCCTCATCAATATCGCGAAATTTATCCCGAAGGGCTGGCCGGCTTGTAAAGCTCGCGTAGTACTCATATGGATTCTGGTCGCTACTCGCTGATGCGCTGGACATGCTGTTCCCAGTTTGCCTCTGTAGCTTTATGATCCGCAGTCTCAAATCTCTGCACTGAATTAAATCTGAGAAGTAACACAGATTAAGTTTCATGGACATCGCAGCTACTTATTAATATCAGCTGGAGGTTAAGCGCCCAGTCAGCGCCTAATAATAACCCTGCAGATCATAGCCCTGGTGTGGCTGTCGACTGACCCTGGCATCTGCGCGCATCGATGTATTACAGAATGCATGAATCGATTATGATAATTACTTGATTTTGCTGTTCTTGCGTGCAGCTGACTCGTCCTGTTTTCCACATGGGGATGGGATGGTCTGCAACTAAAGTATGTGACATGTTCATGCTGCTGCTCATCCATTTTCTCAAGATTATCTAAGTGTAACTTGGGCTTGAAAACACTGGTAACATATGTGTACTGATATTTCATCTTCTGATATGGCCAAGGCGTTGAACTGCATGTAATTGTAGGTTGAAAAACACCAGATATGCTCTTGAACGTGGTGTGTGTCACGTGGTGGTTATCAGAGCACATGACGTGCAGTCGAAGTTCAGATATAGACCTTGAACGTGATCACAGCTTTCTCAAGCAAGCGGACGCCAGCTGGTAATGATGTCAGGTTCCTGCCATGGTACGAATAAGCCAGCTCACGAGCCGGCAATCTATACGGAGTATAACCTAAGTAGTTAAGGCCTGCGAGAAATCAAGACCGAGGTTCTCCAAATCCCAGATCTGGCCTAATTCGCCCAGATCCACGTTGAAAAGCTCTTGGAGGTCTGAGGACGGAAGGGCTTGTGGCTCCAGGGAGGAATAACCTGACATTGTGGAAACATACATCTCAGGGTTGTGCGCGTCCAAACGCTGCAGATTGTTATTAATGCCAAAGTCGATGCTGGGGACGGCCCTAGAGGGCGTTTTCAACCCTGTAAGTTGGCTTTCGGATGACTTGGAGTGCAGTATCAATTCCTCCTCTGGGGTCAAGGAGAGCTTGTTCACAAGTTTTGAGAGCACTGAGTAGCATATTGCGGCGGTTTTGGTGCTGTGGCTGAACTGTTCTAGTGTGCCCAGAGTCACGCTGATTGCTTCAATAACCTCATCTCGCTGAGGGAGACCTCGTCCATGGTCGTGGATGATGGCTGAACATAGGCTGGCGGCTGTGTCGAACATCGCGAACGGGGCGAAATGAAACTTGGCATTTAGGGGCAACATGCAATCAAGAAGCTGATGAGCCGCATTGACCAATTTCAGTGCAATGTCGATGGCAGTGGGCTGGAGACTCTTCTCGATAGAGGAGGAGTCTTGGTGTACGTCTCTTGTGAGACATTGTTTCAATGGCATAAGCATGACCAGATAGGCAATAGTATGCAGCTGTTTGCGCTGCACCTCAACGTATTTGTAATCATGGTCCCATTTCATGTCAGGATCGATAAGACTATAAGCAGGTGGAAATGAAGCAAGCCATTTTTCGGTCTCTTGTTGAACAGTGACGGCGATTGCGGGAGTCATTGTTCCACCCATCACCCCTGGTAACTTGGACAAAGCCTGGCCGAGCTGGCACTGGAGCGCCATGTGTACTATAGGCGAGGGCACATCTGCTTCAATGAGGTCGCTTTCCAACCTCACATTGGGCATTTCAAAGGAGCAGTAAGTGCTGTTGATGATAAAAGGGCGGGATAGCATTAGGGACATTTGCCTTGCAAAGTGAGCCTCGAAGCCTAAATATATGTAAAGGGAACTTACCAGTCCCAACTATACAAGATACACCACAGACGTCGCCTCATTTCCCTATCGAATTCCGAAATTCCTACCTTAGAGAGGCTCTTATGCATACCTATTCGAAGATGTTGGTAATTAGCGCCTTTCTGATGAATGACTAGGACTACCTACTTACCCAACTCTTGGGCCTCGTGGATGGCGGAGCTCAAGGCATGCCACGATTCAACAAACATGGCTTCAGCCTTATACCAGGCTGCCGTGAGAAATAGTTGCTGAACTTGTGTTAGACCCCCTTTTCCTGGAGGTATGGTGCTGCTCAGTTGTTTGGCCGCATGATGATATCGCTCAGAAAGGCTCTCAACATTTTCTCCCAATTCTATTTCAAGCTTCTGCTTTGCTTCATCGTCGAGAAATAATGCTGAACATGCGCATGTCCGTATTAATAGACAGGTAAACTCGGAAGTCAGCGGCTGGCCGCTGGCTTTACCCGACCACCATGTAGAGTAATCACGTAAGAACATAGGTGGATAGAGGCAATAGTACTGAGAGTTCGGTTCACTTATATAGTGTTGTACCAAGACGTCTAGAGTCGTGTAAGCCCATTTCAAGCGCAGACATTCCCGCACATACCTGTATATGGCTTTGGTGGGATTACACGTAACGCATTCTCCATTTCTGGAGAATATGTTCCTCGTGGCTTCTTTGCAATTGCGACAGAATCCTGTCGAAGACTTAGCCCACGGTGAATCTCGAGAATCTCTCGTCGAAGAAGCATACTCCGCTCATGTGCTCTCCCGATTGAACCTCAGGGAGGTACCCCAACACCTTGAAGTCTTCTTTACTGTCCTCGACAGCGGCCTCAGCTATGGGGGAGGTCATTTGTCCTTTGTCAACGCTAATAGCGCGAAGAGGATCGGCTTGTCTAGCAAATCTTAGCTAAGGATGTGGGGAGTGATAATGTCCATAGCGAACCTCAAATCATCGACAGTTGCTTTACTTGCTTTCAACACCTTCTTCGGAGCAAATTTACATAGGTGGGCAATTCTCCTTGCCTGACAATGCTTACAGGGCCATTCACGGCTGCACTATAAGGTGGGTCAGAGAATGTCGAGGATGCATTTCAAGATTACGCTCGGTTTTGCTTGCCTTCTGTTTCCGACGTTGACATTCTGTGCAAGAAGCAGCCAGCCGAACGGCTCGGCTGTTCTGAGGCTGGTTAACCATCCTGGACGATCTCAGTCATCTAGAATAAGTTAAGGCATCATCTATTCAGTGTGCATTCGAGTAGTAATACCAAAGCGTTAAATTGTTGCAAAAATGAAGTATGAATGTATGATCAGTGTAAGCGCCACTGAGCTAATCGATGCGGATGGAGCAATAATGAAGCATAATTGCTTATGAGCATAGGATTATTCACAGCTTAGTAATCAATGACTCCGGTTAGGGCAAACCTAGTCCCCAATGAGGCTAGCGGCATCCACGCCCACAAGCGGAGAACGGGATTTTCTCATGGCGGATAGCGAGCCGAAGTCATTTCTCTCGTCCTTGCACCGATATTCAGCGCAGAGCCACACCATAAGAGTTATTCTTTTGGAAGACTGTCAGCACCATGTCTAAGATCACAGTCGGTATGCATCAGAATCCTGCTTGCGACTTTTGTGAACCAGCAGCTAATTTATCGCCCCGTTACAGCCGGAGTGCGCGAGAATATCGAGCAGCTGCTCAACTACTCTCAGAATGAGAAGAAGAGAAACTTCCTCGAGACCGTCGAGCTTCAGATCGGTCTGAAGAACTACGACCCCCAGCGTGACAAGCGTTTCTCCGGCACCATCAAGCTGCCCACTGTCCCTCGCCCCGGCATGACCATCTGGTACGTCAATTTGCCGACCAACCGATCCTTCGATGAAAAGTCTTCATACGCATCACGAGGGAGGATGTGGTAACATAGATGTGGGAATAAGGTTGCTGACAGTGATTGCCTGCAGTGTCCTTGGTGACCAGCACGATCTCGACCGTGCCAAGCACCACGGCATCGATGCCATGTCCGCTGATGACCTGAAGAAGCTCAACAAGAACAAGAAGCTCATCAAGAAGCTTGCTCGCAAGTACGATGCCTTCGTTGCTTCCGACACCCTCATCAAGCAGATTCCCCGTCTCCTGGGTCCCGGTCTGTCCAAGGGTATGTATTCTCGGTTTCCCGCAGCACGCACTGCGCGCGGTATTACCTTGGCAAATGCTAACTCGACGCAGCTGGTAAATTCCCTACCCCCGTCTCTCACAACGAGGACATGGCCAACAAGGTCAACGAGATCAAGTCTACCATCAAGTTCCAGCTTAAGAAGGTTCTCTGCCTCGGTGTTGCCGTTGGCAACGTCGGCATGACCCAGGAGGAGCTCGTCGCCAACGTCATGCTGGCCATCAACTACCTCGTCTCCCTGCTGAAGAAGGGCTGGCAGAACGTTGGCAGCCTTGTCCTCAAGGCTACCATGTCTCCCCCCAAGCGTCTCTACTAGATTCTCCGCGCAATTAGCTTTGTGTCGGGGTTTTCTAGGAGGTCAGGTGTGGGATTGTATATGCCATAGATAGGAAATGTGATGTCCACGACTGGTACCTAAGTTTTCTTGTGCATTCCGTAGTGTGCTGCGATATCGTACATGGTACAGACTTCTTCTATTCTAGGATATACGCCGACGGTATAGAGTACATCGACAGCGACAGCGCCGTCCATAAAGATAATATACAAGTGGTAAGTAGAGTAAATAGTTACTGCATTCCAGCCATAAGATCCGTCTTGTCGAGGATCATCCCCCTCATACCGATGAACTCACGCAGGTTGTCCCACTCTTCTCCCTCCTCCTCGCCCCTCATGTAGATATCCTTGAATCCCCAAGCGACGGCAACCCTATCCAGCGCGGCGCGCTCCTCCTCTCGCAGCCAGCGATGTCGTAGCGGAACACCAGGCTGCCAGACGACCCTTTCCATCTGGTCGTTAGCCGATGTGATGGCCAAAAGGCCGATCGACGATGTACCTCCGACATAAGCGAGGGTGGCTGCGAAGGCGATGCCAGTCGCTGTGCTGGGATCCATGGTGGTTTGGAAGGTCGAGATCCAGGAAGCGATGGCGTAACAAGCGGCTGGCGTGGCTGCAAGACCGCCTAGTGGTACAGCAGCCTTCTTGAAGAGCTTTGCACGGTGGAAAGCCGGGGCGCAGAAGGTGTTATCGATGATGGCGAGGACGAGTGAGAGGTTACGCTGTTCGATGGCGATGTCCAGGGCCATGTTGGCAATATTAGTGGGAATGGCGCTGTTGACGCTCTTGGGATTTGCCTTGTGGTATTTCACAGGGGTACTGTTCTCCTCGGGAACCGGCTTGTGGGCGTATAGATAGAATATCTCGGGGAAATGGTCGGCCTTCTTCAAAAGGGTCTGGATCTTGGTATAGCATGTCAACGCTTCGGGCGAGATGAAGACTTTCTCGTCCTTGAGAAGTCCTGTAGCGATCTCCGACAGCGATTCGGCTAGGCGGGGTTGCGCGTCGCGGATTGACTTGAAGTGCTTCTTTGGTGCGTTCTTTTCGTCCAGATCCAGTAACGAGGAGATTGCACTGCCCTCTTCCCCTGCGGAAGGAGACTTCTCTATTTTGTCTTGCTCGCGACTCACTAGAGCTTCTGCTATTTGCTCACATTTCTCTAGGATCTTTACGACCGACTCGTTGGACGGTACCGCGTCGAGCTTGAGAAGTTCGGAAGACTCGTGGGAGACTTGTCGCAAGGATGTCTCTGGGTCGAAGGAGGAAGGTGCGTTCGAGGAAGTCGACGCCAATCGGCTAGGTGTAAGGTTTTTAGAGGTCCATGGACTTCTTGAATCCTTCTTTGGCCGCAATTGTCTGAATTGGGCTCGGGGAGCGGTAGTTGTCGTGAATGAATTGTATCGCGCAAACGGTGCCTGAGGGGGAATTGGCCTTGCGGAGAGTTGGCAAAATTGACAGACCAGAGCTTGGGACCTAGAGGTCTTCTGGCGCCTAAGATTCAAGCCCTTCATGGTGGTGGAAGATTTCGTGGGGTCGAGAATGAGTCTCCTGAGTGTCTTTTGAGAAGTTGGTAGATCTGACCAGCAAAAGCGGAGATGGCCAGTAGCACCGCCACTACTACTAGAACCACTACCTCATCTCCATCCTTCAACTAACTCAGCTGCCTTGACGTACTCACGTTCTCCAAAGGCAGCCATCAGATGATCTTTAGTCTTACGGGGGACTGAACCCTTCGCCATTTCATTTTCTTCTACACGTCATATCGCGTACTCGATTGTTATTATCCTTTCGTTTACTGCTCCTCACACCAAGATGCCTCCTCCTCCACCACCACCTCCGCCGCCGCCTGGAGGGATGGGAGGGCCACCACCTCCCCCTCCTCCACCAGGGGGTATGGGCGGACCTCCTCCTCCCCCTCCTCCGTCTGGAAGTCTCCCAAGTCGGCCGGCGAAGGGCGAAGCCAAAGATAGGGTCAGTCGGAGACCGGTTCCTTGTATCTCCAAGATCCGCTGCTAATGTCCTGGTAGAGCGCGCTTCTTTCGGATATCACCAAAGGCACTAGACTGAAGAAGGCCGTCACAAATGACAGATCGGCACCTTTGATTGCGGGAGGAGTTAAATCAGCCGCACCTCCAGTTGCAGGCGCACCCCCCGTTCCTGGCATGCCGAAACCTCCGAGTGGCCTGGCACCACCTGCTCCCTCAGCGAACCGACTACGAAGCAGTAGCGAAAGCGGCGGCGGTGGAGATAGCGGTATTTCCACTGCGCCTCAACTGGGAGGGCTCTTCGCAGGAGGAATGCCCAAATTGCGCAGTCGGGGCGGCGGGGTCGACACAGGAGCCAACCGTGACTCGCCTTATATGTCAGACTCAGAGGCTTCGCGAGCTCCACGACCTCCTGTCGCTTCTGCTCCAAAGCCTCCAGGTGCTCGTCCACCCCCAGCGCCGTCTTCTACAGAATCGCCGCCTGCCACTCCGCTCAACCCGCTAATTGCTAATCTGCGCAAACCTCCACCGAGACCAGCCTCGAGGCCTTCCTCAACTGTCTCATCTTCTACATCAATTAAAACCACACCGGATGCCCCACCTCCACGCGCGCCTCCTCCTTTGCCTGCTTCAACAAAACTGCCGCCTCCTCCGTTGACGTCGAGGAAGCCGTCCTCGCCAGCTCCTCCACCTCCACCCCCTCCCCCCTCCACACCAGCTGCACCCCCTCCTCCTCCGCCGGCATCTTCAGCACCCCGACCGCCTCCTCCCGCACCTGCACGGTCGACCCCTCCCCCGCCACCTCCGGCAGCAGCATCTTCATCACCACATACAAATGGGGTAGCGGCTGCTTCTATCGCAGTGCAAGCTGCCAGGAATGCTCTCGGACATTCTAACCATGTGCCATCCGCACCCCCTCCACCTCCTCCAGCATCGGCCCCATCAGCACCTCCACCACCACCACCACCGCCATCAGCGCCTCCGACGGCACCTGCATTACACCCCAGTCATCCGCCACCTCCAGCACAGATTCCAACACCGCCGCCTAGCCTGCCTGTGACCCGTTCGACCTTGGATGCGAGTGCTTATACCCTAACCAACGGCGGCTCGTCCCCAAGCTATCAGAGCACGGGCTCGCACGGAATAATTCGAGTGGAAGACAGTCGGTTCAAATTCCAGAGCGACGGGCTGCTACCCAAGCCACGACCGTTTGTGGGAGGTCCCCGGCGGTACCGTGCTGGGCGAGGTAGCAGTGTACCATTAGACTTGAGTGCGCTGAGCGGCTAAGGGACGGCTGACTGATATTTTTTCGAGAAATAAATGGATGCTCTGTGTTTTGCGCTGCTTCTGATCGTATTTGAGATACCGATAGTCGCGGTCTATGTGCACGCGGCTATTAGTCCGTGTACATGATATCCCAGTCATGGAAAAATATATGAAATTTTATCCTGCAGGCGTTTTTTAGCACATATAGTCATTCAACTCGTAGTCACCATGTATCTACTGTTTAGTAGATTTCGTTTGAGTTGTAGATTTCTGAAGGTAGGCCAAACTCCACACACGTGACTAGATACAGCCGGAGCGGTGATACATTAAGCATCGGATTCCAAATGCGAAAGGCGGAACTGGGTGTTGTGCTGGTTCGGAAATAACCACGGACGTTTCTTCTTGCGACGCAAATCTAATTCTGCGAAAACAATCCCATCATTCGAGTTGTCAGCGATAGATTGGCTTAAACTGGTCACGTCCGATCATCCTAGCTCACCAGCAAACCAAACAATCCGAGTTGTCCGGATCACTCTGCTCAAGGCGCACGGGGACGGGCTGCCAATCTGAGTCTAACTACTATCAACCTTTCCTGTTGAGATAGACTTGGCTGTTCACCCAATTTGGACACCGAGGTACCAGCCCACTCTGCGGACGGCTAGGAACGTTTGTACTTGAACCACCTTGGTCCGTCATTGAGCGGCCTCGCAGCTCTCCATCATGTCTCTGCACTCCTACATCAATAGTAAGTCACCTTCTTCTACGCGTAATGGGACTACGCGGCACAGGCATTGCAGATGGTGGCTAACCCAACTACGGTATTGCTTAGAAAAGGTCCTCATTCTCACTGTTGACGGCCGCACCTTACTCGGGACACTCTTGTCGACGGATCAGTTGACGAATCTTGTCCTGCTGGACACAATTGAGCGGATTATCCGAACCCCGGATGACCCCGAACCGAGCTCACAGATCGAACACGGACTTTACTTAATTCGAGGCGACAATGTCGTTCTGTGCGGTGAAGTCGATGAGGCGATAGACAATGATATCGACTGGTCGAAGGTGAAAGGCGAGGTTGTTAAGGGCACGAAAAACGCATGAACGATAATGGCTCAATTATACATGACGGGCAGCCCTTGCGACGCGTACAAGGCCTAATGGAGTTGTCCGGATCCTGTGGCCGAACCGATGACTCCGTGTTGAAACGTCAACAGCTGCAAGGCTTCATGAAGGCGTGCTTCTTTCCGAGCATGCTGAATACGTGTGGTATGCGTCGACTGCGACTGGGTTGCATATTGGATGAATGATCTATTGCCAAGATACACGAATACGACTCACTATAGAAGGAAGACACCATCACGACTGACCGGTCCAAGAACCGAGAGCATGATGGCGGTCATATCTGATGCTTGTACGTCTTGGAGGAACGCGAGAAGCGATGGAGAAAGCAAATAAGATACCCTTTAAATCAGCAAAACCAGTTGTCACGGTTCTTTGAATTGGACTTGGAGCACGAGTGGCTAAGAGATGTTCATGAAAATCGGAGGCGACGATAATCTCGTCTTGTGATATGTACCCGGGAAATTCTCCGGACAAGACCTAGCACTCTCATACAACAAGCTTCACTTCTCAGGCTCGTATACAGTATGATCTTCTCTACTGCTTCCCTATAAGCGTTCGTTGCATCTTCCATCCATCTCCCTCTCCAAACAGTAATCAGCTTATTACCCAGATAGGCTAGCGTCGCTGTACGTTAGCTAACCCAATGTGGATTTCCATCTACTTGCTTGAGTTGCAACTTGCAAGAAATGAGAGCTGGGACGAGACAAGAATTGATCATTATAATAGCTTCATTCGGGCTTTGATCATAGCTTGAGTGCTATCTAGAGAGTGTCAGTATTATTCAGTTACGACCTCTATGATCCTTGTTTTTGCAACCGGAAAGGCAAATATTATTGACCCACTCCTCCACTAGTCGCGCATAAGCGCGGGATATCCCTCAGGTAACGCCGAAGTATAGCATGTTTTGTTGACTTTTGGAGGGCGTATCGCAGATTGAGCCTGAGCATAATCTCCCATGCTCACTGCCTGAGTTGAGGTTAGCTGTTGTTCTTCGGTACTTGATCATCCGTCCTATCAGGGTTGTATCAAATAGTCTAGCTTTCTCTTTTCTCTGAGATATCCCCATTACAAGTCCGCTCAGGGCCACTTCGATTCCAGAAAGCGTATCGATACTGGGTTCAGTTATGAGAGATCTGATGTTGTCCTGACAAAACAGGACCATTGCGAATTCAATTGACTTTGGATTGAATTGATATCATTCTGAAGGTATGTTTTCCGCTCCTTTTTTCCAAGATGCATTACTGACAAGTATTGTTCATTAGGACAGCAGATTGACCCGACATTTGAACAAGCCATTGCATGGTCTCTCGTCCCCTCAGGGATTCACATTGATGCTGGCCCGCCGATCGACCCGCTCATAGCACCTATTCTTTTGTGCGAAGTTGCTCTTAGGAAACATCTACCGTTGATGACCATCCTAGGTATATTGTGAACCATGGTCAACCAGACGAGGAAGCGCTCTGCCTCGCCATATAGCCCAGACGCCCGCCATCCTGCATTGGACATTGAGAAGCAGCCGCATCGCACACATTATACCCACCATGACTATCGCAGTTCGACAGAGTCGGACAGCGGCGACGAGTGCCTCACCTCTTCCTCTGCCAGTTCGCATCGGCCCATGTTGAGTAGAGCCGCCTCGGCGCGGCGCACTCGAGCCCCGGTGGGTTACTATCGTGTCCCGAATCGGATAATGCGATACCTGTGCTTCGCGCTATTTTCGGCACTAGTCTTGTTCATCCTCACCCTATTCCGCTTCAGCTTCACGTCGAACGCGACGCAAGTAGCCCTCGAACTGCCAAAGGTGGCGACCAAACCGCCGAAATGGGAGAGCTTCCCTTTTCTGAAACGGTATCATGGCGGTATTCGAACATTGATCCCGCGCAATGAGTCGGTACCCGAATATCCAGGAGACGGAATGGAGGAGATGGCCATGGGCTCGGACGATCATAAGGGTCCGGCCAACATTGAAACCAGAGACCAGGCAGCGTTGATGTCGAGCTTGGTCTTCAACCCGTACCCGGATTACGCATCGGATGAGTACGTGAAGAAGTATGGTGAGAAGCGGGAATGTTTCCTCGATGAGCAGGAGACTATTCGCATTCCCCAGGTGCAGCATTACCCTGGAGTACCCCGTGGGTTTCCGGATGCAGTGATGGGGTCAAATAAGATGCTAGGTATCGAGGATGATGTTTGCTTTGAACGGTTTGGCCGCCTTGGTCCCTACGGTCTCGGATACAGTGTTAGGAAAGGTGGTATCGGTGCAGGCTTGGAGGGACACCGTGAAGGCGCGGAACGTGTGTGGGACGATTTGCCCCCCGTAGACTTTCGTCGCGTCGACTGGGCTGCTGCTCAGAACAGGTGCGTGGCCCTCAATAGCCACCGCTTCAAAGGCCTCCCCCCGCCGCGGCTGGACCGCTTTTTCGCCTTGCCCGTGGGTGTTCCAAAGCCCTCTTCTCCGTCGCAGGAAAAGCAGGAAGCGTCCCAGTCGGAAGCGGATCGCCTACCTCGAACGGCAGTGGTAATTCGGACATGGCACGATTTTCACTTCACGCCTGATGACATTCTGAACCTGCGCTCGCTGATTGCGGAGCTCTCATTGTTGTCTGGGGGAGAGTATACCATTCATTTCTTGGTCCATGTCAGAGATGGAAACTTGCAAGTCTGGTCGGACGACGAGACATACGAGCGCGTGCTCAACGATGCTCTTCCCGACGAATTCCGCGGCATGGGCACTCTTTGGTCAGAACAGCAGATGGCTCTCATCTATCCTGGGTTGGAAGAGACATGGGCGCGTGGATTGCCTGTTCACGGTGTCTACCGCAGCACGTTCATGCCAATGCAGTATTTTGCCTACCAACACCCGGAGTACGACTTCTACTGGAACTGGGAGATGGACGTGCGATACACCGGACACTGGTACCATTTATTCGACAAAGTGGGTAGCTGGGCGCGGGACCAGCCGCGCAAATTGTTGTGGGAGAGAAATGCTCGCTTTTATGTTCCCTCTGTCCATGGATCTTGGGAGGATTTCCGACATACAGTTCGCGTACACACTGAGAGCGGTACCAATAGCCCCAACAATGTATGGAGCGCGGCCGCCAAACATGGCTCGGAACCGTCCGGAGACAGATCTCCTCTCCATCGTCAAGGGGACACCCCGATCTGGGGACCCGAACGCCCCTATGAGCGGGACATTTTTGAGGTGGATGGAGAAGGCATCCCCGAGACCACGATGGAGAAGGATCAGAACGAATGGGGTGTAGGTGAGGAGGCGGACCTTATCGTGTTCAACCCTCTGTATGACCCAGAGGGCACGACCTGGCTTCTTCGCGATGATGTGACTGGGTACAATAAGGAGAACGGCATGCCTCCTCGACGGACGAGTCTTATTACCGCCTCTCGACTGTCGCGCAAGCTGCTCCTCACTATGCACAAAGAGACAAGTCTGAAACGTCACACTATGTTCTCTGAGATGTGGCCTGCCACCACTGCGTTACATCACGGCTTCAAGGCGGTTTACGTGCCGCATTCTGTGTACATCGACCGTCGCTGGCCGACGAAATACCTCGAATCCGTGTTCAACGCCGGCCGGAACGGCGCATCTGGTGGTGCTCGAACTTCTGTGTTCGGTGACCGTGAGCACAACTTCCGCGGAACTACTTGGTTCTACTCGGCTGGCTTCTCGCCGAATCTCTGGCGGCGGTGGCTCGGCTACAAGGTCGACAATGACGGCGGCGAGCAGGAAGAATTAGCTGGAGAGGGAAGAATGTGTCTTCCCCCAATGCTCTTACATCCGATCAAGGATGTGGAAATGATCATTGACGACGGCGCGAGCGAGACGCTTTGAGACTAAAGGCTAGAGTATATATGTCTGTGATTCAGCGATTCAGCACCTGCTCTATACATGTTTGTTCGCCAATGGCGAAAAGAGGCGTCCGGCGAAGAGGTCTACTTCCTTTCATGTCACTCTTGTTGACCTTTTTGTATATAGAGGGCCTTGTTCTCGGTGAGCCAATCTCACCATCATGCCTAAACGATATAATGTCTTAATGAGTGTCGTTCGAAAGTTGGTTTGGCTTGTCTTTCCTGTTCTATATGTTTTTGAATATCCTATTCTATATTACTTCATGTGCGCACCTTGCCCTTCGTCCCTTGCGCGTTGGCATCTATTGTCGATACTGGCTCTCTGGCCTCCCACTGGTCCTGCTTCACAGCTTTGCAAGCATCTCATCCTGTGACACCAGACCGGCCTCAATGGCTTTGATGTGCAGCGCAAGAAACTTGGAATAAATCCGACACAGGGCCAAGTTTCCGCCCATGAACCAGAATCCGGGGTGGCCACTGGGTCGCCACATCTGTCCGTCTTCATCAGCATCGTCCAACAGTCCAGCAATGATTCACCTACCGCATTGATCTCGCCCTCCCCATCCAAGTCCCAGACATCCCTACACCTATCTGCGACTCGATCGCCCAATACCTTGCGCACGGTTGTTCGCATGTTGTCATATCCCGTTGCCAGCACAACGATATCCGCATCCAGTGCGCTTCCGTCTTTCAGGAGCAGGCCGCGGTCATTGAAACCCGCTATCCCCTCAGGACTCCTCTTGATCTTGACCTTGCCCTCGACAATGAGCTGGCTGCAGCCGACGTCAATGTAATACCCGCCGCCGCGGGTCATGTAAGCGCGGGAGATACCCGCCCCGTCAACGCCAAAGTCGAGCTCGAAGCCGGCAGCCTGGAGGCCGTCTAGGATATCCTTTTCGGCTTCGTAGGCGCGTTTTGTAAAGTGCACGTCGAGAGCGAACCGCACCGGGTACGGGAGGGATTCGAAGATGGTGTCCGCTTCTTCTGTGGGCGGTCTGGGTACGTTAGTTGTTGATGGTCATTTACAGTGCGGAAGAACGACGTACCCATTCTCCTCGTGCAGCCCTTCGTGCATCATCAACACCCCTTTGTCCGCGGTGATGACATACGTCCCGCTGCGCTGCAGCATGGTCACGTCCGCTCCGTTTTCGTAGAAGTTCTGCGCGATGTCATGGCCGCTGTTTCCGGTCCCCACAACAACCACCTTCTTTCCCTTCACATCATAGTCGGCGGCATCGTGGTGCTGACTACCGTGATAGACCGTCCCCTTGAATTGCGCCTGGCCGGGAAAAGTGGGGATCTTGGGCTCCCCAGAGTGACCGGTGCACCAGACGATGTGGCGGGGATGCAGGACTCGCTCCGACCCAGCATCGCCGCGGGCGACGGTGACGGTCCACTGTGCCTTGGTGTCATCGTAGACGGCCGACTTGACGCATGTCCTGAGCCAAACGTTCAGCTCCATGATGCTGGCATAGGCTTCGAACCAATCTGCGAGTTTGTCTTTGGGGGTGAACTGGGGCCAGTTCCGAGGGAAGGGGAGGTAGGCCATGTGTGTGAACTCCACAGGGTCGTGCGTTACAAGGGTCTGGCAATTAGCATAGGTATGAAATCAGTGAAAGTGAACTCACTCTGTACCGCTTCCGCCAGTTGTCACCAATTCTCTCGTTGCGGTCGACTATGAGGCATGAGATCCCGAGTGATTGTAACCGAGCGGCCGTATTGAGACCAGCTTGTCCTACGGCATGTCAGCAAGCTCGATTGCAGTCATGCGAAGCAAGTACCAGCACCAACAAGGAGCACCGTAGGCTCCTCGTTTTGGAATTCCAGCTGCCTCTGGCGTCTCTCCAGCCAGTTCCCCTGACTCAGACTGCCCGGCATCGACTCGATGGTCCCCTTGGGCCGTCGGAGACCCACAGGCTCTTCAAAGCCCTTCAACTCCTGCAAACCCGTATAGAGCGAGTACGCCTTCCACACACCAGCCTCGTCCTGAGTCAGCCGCAGCACACCCGTGCCCCGTCCAACCCGACTCTCAAAGAAAAACATCGACGAAATCCACCGTAAACCCTCAACCGGCTCCTCGATCTTAGGCTGGAACCTGCCCTCATACTGCAGACGGAAGGCCGCGAGGCGCGCACGAGGCTGGCTCCGGCTGATGTACTCTTCGATCTCGGAGACGGTGTGGATTGTGCGAAAGTCCCAGTCTAGAGCTAGCGTGTCGCGCCACCACGAGTCTTTGTGGAAGAGCTCTGAGAGCGTAAGCTTGACTGGCGGTGTGCATGTGCCCAGGATCTCTCTCTCAAGCTTCGTTAGCCATTGCTGGGCGATGTCGCGGGGGCTTAGTGCCCCGATTGTTATGGGGGTTACGGGGAGTTTGATCACGTAGTGGTTTTGGGCGAGAGTTGACTCCATTGTAGTGAGGATGTGGTTCGACTTCGTCAGTTCCAGTCCTACAATCTAGCGACGGTTCTAAATAAATATACATCTTATGTGTTGCGTGGGGTCGGACACCGTCCGATGCACTCTTCTGGATAAAAGAAGAAGCATAGCTGCTGCACTGAGCACACGGGGAGAAATCCGATGTTCGGATGTCCTACTACTGGCAACAAGGCTAGACGTTGCGGGGCATCTTTTCTACTACCGATAGGATATCAATGATACTTCTATATGCTATGGTCCAGGAGATGTGGGGGGATGATCCCTCGCTCTTATATTCAATCATGCCTGCTGATCAGGTTTCCCGGGCTAAAGCACCCCGATGAGGGGAAATGTTGAGTAGTTGCCGAGGACTCTACTTTTTCTCATCATTCAATGCGCTACTGGCTTTCCGTTCTCCAATTACAAGTTCCATGTATTTGACTGATTTGATTGTTCTCGAGCTTCCTCGCGTAGATAGATATACTGTGAAGGTACGATGAGCGACTCAACCTGATGCAGAGAAGTAGCAAGCAGGAACGGATGGAGCAACGGAGTTAGACCGACGAGACGAGGCAATACCTCTCTACCTCTGTTGAATCAGATAATAGGCATGCTGCAATGACGATGATGGCGATTAAAGGCATACTCTAGAGTTTTCTACAGAGGACTTGACTATTACCCGAGCGTTGAAGCCACATTCCTCGCGTGCCTTCGCGCCTTCATTCCAACGCAACTCGCATGCTCTCAACAAATCAGCGATAACCGGAGGACTGTATTTTAGAAACCTACGGTAGCAGTGAGACATACTGCAAGACATACTGCAGGGTACAGTTGCAAAGTCCACCCGTGGCGTCTAGTGAAGAGACATTCATTACCGTGGCGGAATGTGGGCATTCCTCGTGGTGAGGGCGTTCCAGCCAATGAGTCTATGAATTGTAATGGGGAGTAGGGGCAGGGTAAAAATGTTGCTACTATTTCAATATCGACGTTGTAGGGAGGCTTCTTTTGTTGGAGTTGCAGTGACATCTAGATACTGTACATCCACGCTCCTTGACTCCTTTCAAGGGTTGGATATAAACGCGTCCTCCGTCGCCCTGTAGGAACAAGGACAGGAACAACCCAGAATCAAATCTGAGTGCTTCTGAGACAATTGGTAAAGCGAATAGAGTCAAATCGCGACCATGCAGTCCATACTCCTCACAACACTTTTCCTTCTGAGACTCAGCCCATCAACTGCATTCGCCTTTCCTCCAAACGGCACCTTCGCCAACAACGTGACGGACAACCGCACCTTCGCCCCAGTCGTGACGGGTAACAGCGCCGACGCTCTGTACGAAGCGACCCTCCCATCTAGACAGAACACCACCGTGCGCGGCTGGATCACTCTCTTCGCACCCCGGCAGGGAGACGGCGTCAAAGTCCACGCCGACTTCTGGGGAATCCCCAACAATGAAGCTCTCGGTACGTACTGCCTGCCCTATTCCTCGCATTGACTGACGCAAACCTGCAGCATACTACATCCACGAGGACCCCGTCCCCGCCGACGGCGACTGCTACAAAACCGGTGACCCCTTCGACCCCTACCAACGCGGGGACAAGGCCGCCTGCAACATGACGAGCCCGCAGACTTGTCTGATCGGCGACCTGAGCGGGAAACACGGGCCCATTGTCACAGCGGACAATCAGGGATTTGAAACGCGGTACAATGACCTCTACCTATCGACGGAGCCGGGTGCGCCTGCTTATTTCGGGAATCGGTCGATTGTGGTGCATCGCTTGTCGGACCATGCGAGGTTGAGTTGTGCGAATTTTGTGCTGGTGGCTCCATCTCCAGTGCCGGTTGGTCCACCTGTCGTGCCGGTGCCTCTGAAGGGCTGAGGGTATGACTTTGACGAGGTTGCCCTTTGTTCGAGATGGTGTCGAATTTGATGTTCTCAAGCTGTCGAAAATTGATTGTGATTGATGGATATACGATAGCTGCTACGAGCTAATGATACGTTGATTTGTTTGCGAGTGTGCCTCTGCCTCATAATGACCGTTGACTCGACGTAAGTGGACGTGCAGGTAGCCTTGATAATGCATCTCCCGTTCATACCTGCCCTGGTCGTAGACAAGTGGGATCCTTGGCCATAGAACAGTTCTCACCTGGAAACGTGATTGTCCATTGAGACGGCAGAGAATCTTGTACGTTGCGTGGCTAGACCCTCACCGCACGGAGGGTGCTGCTCAGAGTAGTATCGGTGATCCCGAAGGCCGCAATCAAGTAGGCTGTCCATCTAAATTTTCAAGCCTACTTTGGATAGCGCTTTGCTCCTCTTGTCCCTCCACTTCCTGGTATTCCTGCAACACGATCCTGCGCATTACTCGCCGCGGAGCACGGCGACCCGTGAAGAGCTCAAATTGCGCAAATCCCTGCTCGGGGAGAACATCGAGTCCATCGAGGGCGACCCAGCCTCGATGGGAGAGGCCGCGCATTTGCTTCATCAGTGGGGTATTAAGAGGTTTGTAAGCCAGCTGCATGCTATATTAGTCTTCGTATTTGAAGCGATATTTACGACTTACCTCTACTACCACGCCTCCGGTAGGGCTCCCAAGCCATTGAGAAGGTAGCTGAAAGTTCGGAGCTGGCACTCCTCCGATACTATGAGCAGGTATGCAGCTGCAAATGACGGTCGGTGGCTTGTAATCGGTCGGCCAGTTATCCTGCAAAGACTGCAGGACGTGGACTTTCGAACGAGAGTTCGGCCCTCCCCATCCATGCGCCAGAAGATTCTGTCGGTTGTAGTGGTGAGCCAACTTCTCCGCGTTGGCCATGGTACGGTTGTAGATGAAGATGTTTTGCACCCCAAGGTGAATCATTGAGTACACTGCCGCCCGAGCCATACCGCCGGCGCCGATAACCAAACCGGTGGATGAAGGACGGATGGCGTTGGCGGGAGATAGACCTCTTCGAAAGCAATTCCCTATCCCGATCCAGTCGGTGTTATCTCCGTGCAATGCCTTGGTTGGGCCGGCCCGGCTCTTCTCGAGATAAAGAGAAGACTCGATAGCGGTGTCAACACCACCAGGGAACTTCCGGATCGGTATCAACGTGTTCACAGCTCCAATGGCCCGAGCATGCGGTGACATGGAGTGGAGAAGGGGAATGACTTCCGTCTTGTAGGGCAGACTGACACTTGTGCCGCCAAAATAGGGGTTCTCGACCAATTCATTCAAACCTCGTAGAGAAGGCGACTGATAAATCGAATATTTATGCGGTATCCCACATGCTTTGAAGGCTGTATTGTGCATCGCAGGGGACAGACTGTATGTGACGTTCGCGCCGAAAACAAAGAACTGCATCGGATCGAGAGCGAACGAGGCGTAGAGCGCTTCTTGTGCCTCGCGCAAGGTGATACAGGGTAATGACTTGGACTGAATCTCTGATAACAGTGGTTGGGGTGTCACGGATGTGAGAACGGGGTTGAAGCAGCTCGACATTCTGCCGAGAGGGGTAGTATTGAAGGCTATCACGGGTAGCTGCCACGGAAGACCTCTGACATGGTGACGGAATCTTTCAACAGCAAAATTATCCTCGATTGTCGTTGCCGGCTGCGTCAATCGAACCACATCGCATCCTAGTCGCCTGGCTCGTTCGTACATTGCCAGTGGTTCCGCATCCTCCCAACCTCTTGGGCAAGGGTGGGACCATGCGAAATGCCCAATCACTTTGCTCGTGCCCTTGGAGGAGATGATCTGCGATAAAATATCATCGCTATAGGAGAGATCAACTGTCAAGTACTCAGGAGCTAGTCGTAACCCGTGTTTGATCAGATTCAGGTATGCATCGTCCGAGCGGCGTAAGGGCCCGTTGTGTTGCGTAGGCGAACCTACAGGGCGTAAACTACTTTCGACATGGTATATCAGGGGAATAACTATGTTTCGCCGGATTGTTGCCACAGCTTGACTTATTCTGTCTGCTAGGCTCGAGTCAACGCCTTGGCCGTCCGAAGCACCTTCCGTTATATCCACCTTGAGCTCAAACGCATCGGCGGTAGATTCCAGGTCTTCGATGTCTAATTCGCGCTCAAACAAGGATGATATTGGCACGGTCACCGCGTAGGTAAACATACGAGACTCAACCGGCTGCATCGACAGTGGGAACGAGGATTGTTGACCACTCAGGATGGTAAGGTCCCCTGTTGCAAAGGCAACAAATTTCAAGAAATCGCGCTGTAACCGCTTGAGGGTCAAGAAGGGAGTGGAGGTTTGGGATCGCTGATCGAGTTCCAACTCCAAAGGCGAGTGGTTATGGTTGTCTTTTCCCGCGTAATCCGTGAGACCCTTTTCGGAGACATTGAAAAACTCCAGGTTCGAACAAGCCCGATACACCGGGCCAGAAAGCTCCAGAAACCGGCGGACCTTGTCCGTATCCCAGGCTTTCAAATATGACTGAATGCTTTCCGGATCTCGAATGATGTGAATGACAGGATGCGTCTTCGCATATTCGCGCAGCAATTGTTGCCCGCTGCGCTCCATGGATCCGGGTCCACACGCAATGACGCACCCCTCTTTGTGTTCTGCAAGCATTGACTCCATCACTCGGGCCTCCTGTTGACGATACTCGGTAAGATCATATTCTTTCTTGAATGCAGCTCGGGAACGTCCCGTCACCTGCTGGAAATATTGATCTGCATCGATCATTCGCTTTCCCGACGTCGCGGCGAGAATAACGGCGAGACTGGATTTCCCAGTACCACGGATACCAATCAATACGAGCGACGCATTAGGAGAGAAAGTCCTCTGTGTTGGACTCCCGAGCCGTGTTGGGGATGCGCGATTGGAGTTCATCGTGCGGGGAGAGTTTGAGTTCCAGCACGCATCCGACAGTTCCTGCCTCAGACAAGGCTCGCGCCTAGGAAGAGCAGCATCATGTTCAGATGCGAGGATTGATGGCTGGATCGCGTCCGAGACGATGCGACTCCCCCGAGCGGAAAGGTGTCTAGTCGGTGCCTCAAGCCCCTCAACCTCATCCAACTTGCGCTTTGCCGGCCTCGCTAGAATCGACATGTCGTTTGAAAGGGGTTTTGGGATTGAAGATCATTGGTATTGGGAGCCTTCGGAGCTGCACATATTGAAAGAAGCTGGTGTGGGGGATGATTCAGACGGAGCGGTCAGGAAAAAGAGCCAATGTATCCATTAATGCACCAATCACATTCGACACAGGTAGTATCTCTCATGAGGCCAAGAGAGGAGTGAAGTGGCCAGAAAATAGTCCAGGCTGTGGGCGACAGTCATGACAGTCAGATTGTCCTCGATTCCTGGTGTCCTGCGGGAGTTGACCCCTTCGCCTGGTGGCCTGAGACATGGCGGACAAATACTCTGCCGGAAATTGGAGAAATGCTGATACCGTCACTGTACGTAATTTACCCCGTGGGGGTTGATGCCTGGGGCCATCATCCCCAGAGTTCGAGGTTGTCTTGTAGCATTTAGAGACGTACTAATTGTTCAATTAGCAGGCAACCATTGAAACTAAATTGACTGACTATTTCCGCCAAGCGACAGATATTCAATTTTACTAGTCTGACATCGATCGAGTACGTATGAGCAAGTGCAGCCGCGGGTAAGCAGTCTGTGGTTCTCCCCGGTCTCCCACCAAAAGAGGCGTCCCTCGAGTTTCTCTTCTCCGCCCTGGACATTGCGCTGTTGGCAAAAGACACAACATCTCTGATACAGCACGTCTATCTCCAATTGGTTTAGGTTCATCTGCGATTTTATCTGAGCAGGAAAAGCTTGCCTTTAATGAGACTAGCCTGTGTCCCTCTTCGCCCTGTACTCAAGCGCAAAAGACACAGGTCGCCGATTGACATCACGTCCGGCAAAGCATTCATCTCGGTGATAACGGGCAAAATGACCATGCGTCCAGAACGCTCCGTTGGCCCGTCGTACAGAAAATAATGAGCAACGATATGCGCCAAGCCCCTGGGGCCGGCAGCAGGTCCAAACGACGATTGACCGACGCCGACGAAGATGCCACAAACATGGCTGACGACAATTCCGCGCAATCCAAGCGACAACGAGTGTCGCGCGCCTGCGACAGCTGTCGCTCCAAGAAGGATAAATGCGATGGGATGCAGCCGGTCTGCTCCACTTGCGCATCATTATGTCGACCTTGCACATATAAGACCAACCCTAAGAAGCGTGGCCTGCCGACCGGATACATTCGCACGCTGGAGTTGCTATGGGGACTCGTCTTTTGCAAGATAAAGGGGAGTGAGGAGGTGGTTCGCGTCTTACTAAGGACAGCCAATATGCCGAGTCACCTGGCCACCATGGGTAAAGAGGCGGAGGGTTCCGATGACCTTGTTTCATCCTGGAAGAATAGCATTGTCCTCAAGGAGATAGAGCGGATGTTGACTTTTTTGGACCAGCCGGAAGAGGAACAGGACAAGGCACGCGGGCCTGCGGAGACGGACTCTCCGGCGGCTGGGAGCAGCGTGCTCTCTACGGACAACCTCGAGTGGCAGCTAGCTGAAGGTGTCACGGATGCACATCAAGAATTAAGGACAGTTGGTCTATCTCCTTACAAAACGCCCTCGTCTGGACCTGTCTCCAGACACCTGCCGCCTTGCACCACAAAAGACAGCGGCACGCAGACAGTTCTCCGTTCAGATACCATTGCCTCTACAGCGAATCTGTCGCAGCCTTTCATACAATCACAATCTTCAACCCTCCCTCTTCCCTCCAATGTGTGGACGCTGCTTGATGTCTACTTTTCTTACACGCAATGTTGGTTTCCCATTCTCGAGAAGCATGATATACTTCGAACGGCATTCCGGCAATCTGAAGATAATGCGCAAATTTCGCCTCGGACGCCAGGATCCGGGGACTACGCGGCCCTTTGGGCAGTCTTGACTCTGGCGTCGACGCAAGAGAGGTCAATCGCCGCCACACGTCAGATGGCCGGTATTGCAAGCGACCGGCCACGCTGCGGTCAGCTATACGCTACGGCGAAAGCATTGATACCCGCCGAGGATGGCATCCATGAGATTGGGCATGTGCAGGCGCTGTTGATACTATCCTTAGTTCAACTCGGACAACAGAAATGGAATGCTGCGTGGATACTGGTAGGGCAAGCGGTTCGAATTGCGCGGTGGCTGGGTTTGGGTTCTCCAGCCATGCCAGATGAGAAGGGCTCGGCACGGTCAAAACACGTCTTCTTAGGCTGTTTCGTACTGGAAACACTGGTAGCCATCAAGACCGGCCAGGCACCATCGCTACGGAAAGAGGACGTGGCGAAGACCGGCCCGATCAATGAGGATGGTCTGGAGGAATGGCATCCCTGGGAAGATCAGACCGGTCTGCGACCCCCAGAATCGTCGCGTGGTCCTTCTCACCGTGGGCCCCTTCATGCTCTTAGCACATTCAACCGGCTGGTCTCTTTGATGTGCATCTTGAACGAGGCTTGTTGCACGAAGCAACTTGAGAACAACCCGACACCACAACTCGAGGCGCTGGAACGTCAGTTACAACATTGGGTGTCGGCTCTCCCCAAAAGCTACCGTGTTGACCTGCAAAGTCCAAGGCTTGCCTCACCTCACGTATTTGGACTGGAAATGATGTTTGAAAGCAGCGTCACCGCTTTATGTTTACTGCGGCCAGAGGATATACATATGCCAGACACGAGAAAGAGTCGTGCGATTGAGAGCTTAAAGAGGCTCCTGCTGCTGTTGCAAAGGTACATGGAAACTTATAGCCTGGGGGCGACAAGCCCAATCTTTGGAATGCTCTTGACTTTCGGTATCTCCCGGGAGGTTGAACTTGATCTTGGCCTGAAGAACAAACTTGAAGCGTATTCCTCGCATCTTTCTACAGTATGGTTGCAAGACAGCGGTACGGAGGGAGCTGGCTTCTCTCTGAGAGCGGAAGATGCATTCGTACCGACGTCAGGAGCGGAGAGTAGTCATGTACATCACGCGGATGCATCTGCTCGACACGCATCGGAAGGTATGACTGCCTTGGACGGTAGTGGACAACACGAGGTTCGAGCCATGTTCTCCACACCGGACTCGTTCTTGACAAGTCCTTGGACAAGGACGCCGAATGTCGAAGACAACGTTGCTTTGTCTCTACCTACACCTGCTCCTAGAGCCGCCGGACCTTTGCATCTCGCCTCTCAACTACAAACCCCAACACAGAGACCTCGGCCCTCGATCTCGTCCGCTCCGAAGCTCATCAATGACCGAAATACAATACCAGACATACCATCTCCCTTTCCCGCAAACACCGCTCAGTACCAGCAGACGTATAGTGATCCGAATTTGCACCTTGGTACATTTGTTGATATTGAAGGCTATGCATCTCTACGCCGACCGCGAATCGCGCCAGACCTTGATGCATTATTTGACGAGCTGGCGTCGTTGGACGGTACCGAGAAGTGAGTGACTCTTTCAGACGTAACTGCTGAGATGACTGATCTTGGACAGGGGTGACAACCAGCCGGAGTTTATGCAGAACCTAGGGTTTGTCCCTGACGCCGGGCTTTCAGAGCTATACTCGTACTCCAGTCAAATGGATCCTTTTCTTCTGGCACAGACACAGCAACTTTCCGAGGGTACTGGCATACGGCGAGAACCACTGCCGAAGCGATGAACGGCATCATGACTGTACTGGAAGCTTGACGCTTTGACATTCATTGGTATGAATGTACATAAACGGCATACGAAGAGGATTACCCGACATGTCGCTACAAAACCGCGGCAACCGCCCTCTCCTTAAAGTTCAACGCGACATGTTCCACGGCAACCTTGTACCCATACACTCCCAACCCCACGATAATCCCGGCCGCCTTATCACTGAAATAGCTATGGTGCCTCCAGGGCTCGCGCGCATGCACATTGCTCACATGCAGCTCGATAAAGGGGATTCCCACCCCCAGCAGCGCATCCCGGATCGCCACAGAGGTATGCGTGAAGCCACCGGGGTTGATGATGATGCCGTCGACGGTCCCACGGGCCTCTTGGATTCGATCGATGATTGCGCCCTCGTGGTTTGACTGAAAGGTGGCCAGGGTGGCGCCTAGCGACTCGGCGTGGGCTTTGCAGGAGGCTTCGACGTCGGCGAGGGTTGTGCTGCCGTAGATCTGGGGCTCGCGGGTGCCGAGGAGGTTGAGGTTGGGGCCGTTGATGAGGAGGATCGACTTGCCCATTGTGCGGAGTTTGACCTTTACTGATGGAGATGAATCTTAATGTGGAATGAAAGTAGTGGTTGTAGAGAAGTGAGACCACTGCTCAATGATGTCTAGTCTACAGTCTACGAGGGTGCCGTCTTATGCATTACCATGGATAATGTCTATCGTCAAGTATCACTATCTGTTGCAAACAGGTGCCTTTATCCAGAGACGAGGCTTATTGCCCTCGATGTGGGGTGACTTCCGTAGACTATGGGGAAACGAAAGCCCAGGGAAAAGCGCTTTGCCGGAGAGAATACACGCCGCTCTGAACCGAGACGCTTGCCCCTCGTGGTCTACTCATCGCTGATGAAATGAGAATAGCAAATGCTGAAATATCATGAAGAGAAGTTCGATTCATACAGATATAGACTACTCCATCATGTCATCGAACGCCATCCTTCAGATTGTAAGGTCAGTGGTCTGGCCTCGTAGCCTGTCGATGAGCGGCCTCTAGAACTATGAATAGAACTAACCAATCTAATCCACCTGAGTACTCGTACATGTATGAAAAATATCCGGACGGATACTCACGGGTATTGGGATTAGATCTCTGGGACATCCCAGTCCGTTGCTTATCGCCATCTCCCAGAGTCAACTATCTTCCCATCTACATACACAGTTTATAGACAACTCAGCAAAATGACAATAGAATTTACCCAAGAACAGCTAGACGAGATCTACGCCTTTGCAATCGATCTCGGTCGCAAGGCCGGCGAGCTTCTACTGCAGAGCATCGAGAAGCGGATTGCAGGGGACGGTGATGGCAAGAACGCATACGCATTCGCAGAAAAGGATAATGCGGTTGATATTGTTACGCAGACAGACGAGGGTATATCCATCTACCAGGAAGTACAGTGACGCAAGCTAAGTTTGTTAATCACAGACGTGGAAACGTTCATCAAAACTTCAATTCAAAGCAGATACCCCGAGCACAAGTCCATCCCCTCACCTCTAACCAAAAGCCATCTACTGACAAGTATAGATTCCTCGGCGAAGAAACCTACGCCAAAGGCGAGTCCCGCTCATACCTAATCGACACACACCCAACCTGGGTCATCGATCCTCTAGACGGTATTCCCCTCCCATCCCCTGCCACCCACGTCTACGTAAAGTAGTAGCTGAGCAGGCCAGGGACCGTCAACTTCACACACCTCTTCCCCATGTTCTGCGTATCCATCGGCTTCGTGGTAGCCCACCGCCCAGTCATCGGGGTAATCTACGCCCCCGTCACGTCCCAGCTCTTCTCCTCTTGTGTCGGTCGCGGCGCCTGGCTCAATGAGTCCCGCCGGCTACCGCTCCTCCGTAACCCCATCCCGCCGATGCCGGCTACCGCGCCTCACGGGTGTCTGTTTGCGTGTGAGTGGGGGAAGGATCGAAGGGATGTTCCTGGTGGGAATCTGGCCCGGAAGGTGGAGAGTTTTGTGAATATGGCTGCGCAGTCTGACGGCATGGTGCACGGGGTGAGGAGTCTGGGGAGCGCGACGTTGGATCTGGCGTATACGGCTATGGGGAGTTTTGATATTTGGTGGGAGGGGGGTTGTTGGGAGTGGTATGCTGCCCTCATATTGCACTTGACACAGGCTGATTGTAGGATGGCAGGGATGTGGCTGCTGGGATTGCGATTCTGCTAGAGGCCGGGGGATTGGTCACGACGGCGAACCCGCCTGCGAATCCGGAGACGGATCCGATAGAAGAGGTGCGCTTGGGGGGTCGGTTGTATCTGGCTATTCGGCCGGCTGGGCCGTCGGAAACCGAGACGGGGAGACAGACGCAGGAGAGGACTGTGAGGGAGGTTTGGAAACGGGTTAGGGAGCTGGACTATAGTCGACCTGGTGCATAGCTTCATGCATGTATTCGCGCTCATCTATGTAATGCAATCTCTATTATACATGTGAACTATAGATTTGACTTGGGAACCCGCTCGGCAATCAAACTGGCCACCACCTCCTTGACCTTATCCACCAGCCCCGGCTCAGCAACCACATCCCTACCCGTCCACAGCCGGGCCTGCTCCAAACCCTGCCAGATCAACGCCTCCGACCCCAGAATCACCTTCCACCCTGCAGCCGAGGCCAGCTGCGCAATCTCCGTCCACGGCACGGGGTGATAGCACATTTCCAGAATCACCCCTCTGCACTCAGTCGACGTGGCAGGGCTCTGGCCTAGAAACGCCCGCAGCACTTCCCTAGCTTGGATCTCGCCCGGCGTCTTGGGAGGATAGTTAGGGATCCCCGAGACAATGACCGCAGGCGCCTCTAGGCCGGCCGCGACTGCTGGGTCAGTCACATGGACGAGCTCCGCCTTGTTCGGGCTGGGGTTGCGCTGTGTGTCTTCTGCAAGAATGGCAGCTACTTCGGCGGCGTCACGGTTGACGACGTAGATCTTGCTGCAGCCGAGCCACTTGCGCATCACGTAGATGGCTGTGCGAGCGGTGCCGCCTCCGCCGACGATGAGGGCCGGTTTGTTCCTGAAGGAGTCCTGGCTCAGAGAGTTCTGGAAGATGGCCTCGCGGATGCCGATGCAGTCTGTGTTGGTGCCGACGTAGGAGCGGCTGCCGTCTGCCTCGGGACGGAGGAAGATGGTGTTGCAGGCGCCGGCTTGTCGGGCGTCCTCGGTGAGGTCGTCGAGGTGTGGCATGATGGAGACTTTCCAGGGCATGGTCACGGAGGAGCCGACGAATTTGGGGTTGGACTTGATTGACTCCAAAAATATGGGGATCGGGGGTGAGCGGGTGTATGGTGGAGGGTAGGTTTCTGATGTCCCGTAGACGCTGGAAAGAGGGATCTGGGTCCAGTTCAGACCGAGGGTTTGGTATATTGTGTGATGGAGAGGGGGAGATAGGGAGTTGAGCAGAGGATGGCCGTAGAGGTATGCTACTCCATCGAAGTGGTCGGGGATGCTGATGGGTTCTTCTGGTTGCTGTTGTTGCTGTTGTTCGAGGACTGCGTCCGTGATCTGGGCGGCCATGACTGCAGTAGGATACGTGACGCTATCCAGGTCGAGATTGATGTTACAATTCACAGGTTGAAATAGATGAAGTACATGGAAAGTTGATACTCAACATGATAGTAGTGTGTTTGTAGTTGCATCCCCAGCGGAGAAACGTTTAGCTGCCGTGACTGGGGAATCGGGATGTTTGCTTATCCTCCACTCTTCTTCCCTCTCACCATCCCCATTATCACTCATACTCTCAACATTATCAAATCATCCTCGTCATCAAGAGATTGCTAGAATATCACCTTCAATAGAACCAATTCTACTAGCTGACTCTAGAACATCAGCCATTGCCAGCGGACAACATCCGAGTGCCAAGGTACGCTAGAAATTTGGCTTCAGCACTAATGGCAAACTCCTCACGGGGAGAACCTTTTCCCGCCGAAAAATCTTGTGCTTGGCTCTTCATGATTCATCAACCTCTCAGTCTGTCAGGCAGATCGCCATGACTTTTGCCCCCGTGGGGGACACAGACGACTCAGCCGGGGTATCATTTTTCCCAGCCACGGACCCATTAACCAAGGTGACGATTGGTCACCAGGTCTTTCTAAATCTTCGCTTTGGCCTTCGCCTTGGTTGAAGACGAGTCACTCTCCTTACTCCCCAGCGGTATCGGAGTTCTTCCAGGACGCTATGAGTGCTATAGACGACTGCCTCGTGTCTAAAGCATTTAGACGAATGCAAAGTTTAATATGCTTCTTCGTTTTACCGCCAAATACTCTCTCTCTCCTCTCCATTATGTCGCTTTAATGGTTTAACCAGAGTTTTATAGCAACTTCTCCGCCTCCACATCTCCACGCCGTCTATCCCCAGACTTTCATCTCCGGACTGTTTATCCACAGGCTGTGGCCTGTGGCTATTTAGTTAAGGTGGATGCCTCCGCTCGACTTTTGTCGTCTTAACACCCCTTGAACATTCAATTGACATCTTTCAGCGAGTGCACAATGTCCATCCTTGCTCTGGTCGAAGATCGACCAACTCCAAAGCAAGTCTACAACTGGAGGATTTACCTGTTGGCCGCCGTCGCCTCCTTTACATCATGCATGATCGGCTATGACAGTGCGTTTATTGGCACCACACTCGCCCTCAGCTCTTTCAAGGAAGAGTTTGGTTTCAACTTGATGACCAAAACGGCGGTCAATTTGGTCAGTGCCAACATCGTCTCCTGCTACCAGGCCGGCGCCTTCTTCGGCGCCTTCTTTGCCTATCCCATTGGTCATTTCTGGGGTAGGAAATGGGGTCTGCTATTCGCCGGTGCTATTTTCACCCTCGGCGCTGGTCTCATGCTGGGTGCCACCGGTGATCGGGGTCTGGGCTTGCTTTATGGAGGGCGCGTTCTGGCCGGTATTGGTGTCGGTGCTGGCTCGAACATCACTCCCATCTACATCTCCGAGATGGCTCCCCCGTCCATCCGAGGACGTCTGGTTGGGGTCTACGAGTTAGGCTGGCAGATTGGTGGGCTGGTTGGTTTCTGGATCAATGTGAGTCCACCTTCTGCTCCATCCCTACTTCAAATTCTAATTATGTAGTACGGCGTTAGTGAAACTCTAGCTCCCAGCCACAAGCAGTGGATCATCCCCTTTGCGATCCAGTTGATCCCATCCGGTCTCCTCCTTATCGGCGCCGCCTTCCTCAAGGAGTCTCCGCGCTGGCTGTTCTCCCGCGGACGTCGGGAAGATGCCATCAAGAACCTCTGCTGGATCCGCCAGCTGCCTGCTGACCACATCTACATGATCGAGGAGATCGGCGCGGTCGACCAGGCCTTGGAGGAGCAGCGCGCCACCATTGGTCTTGGCTTCTGGAAGCCGTTCAAGGCCGCTGGAACTAATAAAAAGGTCATGTATCGCCTCTTCCTGGGAAGCATGCTCTTCTTCTGGCAGAACGGCAGTGGGATCAACGCCATCAACTACTATAGTCCCACAGTGTTCAAGAGCATTGGTCTCCAGGGCGCAAACACCAGCATGTTCAGTACCGGTATTTTCGGCGTGGTCAAGACGGTGGTCACCTTTGTCTGGCTTTTGTATCTGATCGACCGCGTGGGACGGCGTCTGCTGCTGCTGGTCGGAGCTGCCGGTGCCTCGGTCTGTTTGTTTATTGTTGGCGCTTATATCAAGATCGCCAACCCGGCCTCCAATCCTACCGGGGAGATGACGGGCGGCGGCATCGCAGCCATGTTCTTCTTTTACCTTTACACCGTCTTTTACACTCCCTCGTGGAACGGAACCCCTTGGGTTATGAACTCAGTAAGCCTCTTCCCCTAGTTATTTGCCTTTCTTTGACAGGCTGCTGACGAAATAGGAAATGTTCGAACCCAACATGCGCTCCCTCGCACAGGCCTGCGCAGCCGCTTCCAACTGGCTCTGGAACTTTCTCATCTCGCGCTTCACGCCGCAGATGTTTGCCAAGATGGAGTACGGCGTGTGGTTCTTCTTTGCCTCGCTGATGGTGCTTTCCATCGTTTTCGTCTTCTTTCTGATTCCGGAGACCAAGGGTATCCCGCTGGAGAGCATGGATGCCCTGTTCGAGACGAGGCCGATCTGGCGTGCTCATGAGACTGTGCTGGCTAGACTGAGGGAAGATGAGGAACGGTTCCGGCATGATATTGAGGAGTCGGGATATAGTAAGACGGGTGAACAGCTGGTGGAGAACTTGCCTAAGGTCTAGCATTTGTACATATCACATGCAGTCATTCAGGTATACAGTATTGATTTGCTCAATTATCTGGTAACATAAGATCGCGCGCATGACATATCAAGCCCATCTCTGGGACAAGTCTACTCTTGTACTTCCTCTCACTACCAGTCCAGTATACTGTATAAACTACATAACCAACGGCAAATCCACCGCCTCCCCCGTCTCCAACGCCCTCCTCACCCCCTCACAAACCATCAACGCCCGTAAGCCATCCTCCCCAGAACACCTCGGCACTTCCCTCCCTTTAATAACCTCCACAAAATGCTCCAACTGCAAATCAAACGGTTTTCTATCAGTTTCAACCTCAAACCTCTCCCCAACCAACTCCTCATTCCAACTCTTCTCCCGCCCATCATAACTCCACCGCGTCATATCAGGAACACTCAGACACGCCTCGGAGCCGAAGATGCGGTAGAAGTCCGCCCTCCCTCCTCCCCTTCCCCCATTACCCCCCTCCGGGGAAGGGGGAGTCGGGATAAGCGGGTTCTCCCCCGTCCCCATCTCAAAGTTATACGGGGACGGCGTAGCATCACACACCAGAAACGTGCCTACGACGCCAGACGCAAAGCGCAGAATCAGGGCTGCGCCTTCTTCGGCTTCGTGGGGTGGGTTTGGTCGTTGTCGCGGGGTTTTCTCTGCGTGGACGCGGGTGATAGGGCCAAAGAGGTAGTGCAGGGTGTCGATGTCGTGGACGAGGTTGATTGGTATGACGCCCCCTGAGGGACTGGTCCGACGCCAGTCTGTTGGTGGGGCGAAGTAGGAGGGTGGTTTGTAGAGCGTCCAGAGGCCGTTTACTGCGATGGGGGAGCCGAGGGCGCCGCTGTCGAGTATCTGTTTGGTTTTTTGGACGTAGGGGTTGAAGCGGCGGTGGTGGGCTACCAGGAGGGCGAGGTGGGTGTTCTGAGGTTGGCGGGCAAACGAGAGTAAAGACTGGGCTGACTCGATGCTGTCGCTGAGGGGTTTCTCGATGAGGAGGTGAATGCCGTGCGAGAGGAGCTCTTTGGCAACCGCGACGTGGGTGTGGTTTGGGGTGCAGATGATGGCGGCGTCGGGTTTGGGGATGGTGGCTAGCATGGATGTTATGGAGGGGAAGTGGTTGGTTTGCAGCTGTGAGGCGATGAGGGATGCGCTGTCGGCTGGGTCGATTAGGGCCACGAGGGTGGTCGATGGGTTGGAGAGAACGGATTGGGCGTGGCGAGGGCCGATGAGGCCGGCGCCGACGGTGATGACTCGGAGGGACATATCTCCTCAATATTTCTCAATATTTCTCATGGTCAATGCCACAATGCAATCATGTAGCGATATATAAGAGTATGCCGGAAGAGTCATATTATGCTGCTAGTCTGGGGTAAATCTACCCCATATCATCCATGCCGATTACCGGCAGGATATGCAATACGCGATATGCATGTGGATCATGTATGAGTCAAGACAGGGGCAATAGCTGTCTCTGAGTCTGTATGGAATACGATTTCGAACTGAGCACTGATGCATCTGATTGTTTTGCCATACAACAGTGGATAAGTGGGGGCTAAGACTTGGCGGATAAAAGCTGGGATAAACGCAGACTGACAGCTGATAAACGCTTAACCGGCGGCATCCCCAACACTACATGAGGAACAGCTTCTGATAACAGACTTCCGTGTTTATGCGACAAGATGTCTACAAAAAGAGAAGATATCGGTCAAAGTCAATACTGGGAGGATGATGATACGTCTCGTCCAATTACCTCCATTCTTTGGCTGACACTACGATCGGCTCGGCGCTCGGTGTGACGCGTACACGCAAATTAAGTGACAGCGTTGATATCCATTGCCCCCTCCATCTATATACCTCTGAGAGGTAGTAAATTGCACATCCTATTGCAGACAGCATCTCAGAAGAGATCAAAGGCAGCATGCCCAACCGCCTGGGAATCGGTTCAATGTCGCTGGGCCGGCCAGGAATCCACGACCTACCCAGCAAGCTCCATCAAGCCTCGCGACATGGCTACGAAGGCATCGAGCTCTTCTTCGACGACCTCGACTGCCTGGCGCAATCCAGCTTCAACGGCTGCCACATCGCCGCCGCGCACGAGGTCCGTCGGCTCTGCGACACCCTCCGCCTGTCCATCATCTGCCTGCAGCCCTTTCTCTTCTACGACGGTCTCCTCGACCGCACCCAGCACGAGCACCTGCTCACCGAAAAGCTCCCGAAATGGTTCCAGCTCGCCCGCATCCTCAACACAGACCTCATCCAGATTCCGTCAAACTTCCTCCCGGAAGATCGCACCACCGGGGACTTGGATGTGATTGTCAGCGACCTCCAGCGCATCGCAGACCTCGGCCTCGCCCAGTCCCCTCCCTTCCGCTTCGCCTACGAGGCCCTCGCCTGGGGCACCCACGTCTCAACCTGGGAACAAGCCTGGGAAGTCATCTCGCGCGCCAACCGCCCAAACCTCGGCCTCTGCCTCGACACCTTCAACCTCGCCGCCCGCGTCTACGCAGACCCGGCCTCGCCATCCGGTAAAACCCCCCACGCAGACGCAGACCTACAGTCCTCGCTTGCCCGTCTCCGCACCGCAGTCAACCCCAAGAAAGTCTTCTACATCCAGATCGTCGACGGGGAGCGCCTCTCCGCGCCCTTGGATCAGCACCACCCGTTTCATGTGGATGGCCAACCACCCCGCATGAGCTGGTCACGGAATGCGAGGCTGTTCCCCTTTGAGGAGGATAAAGGCGGATACCTGCCTGTGCTGGATGTGGCGAGGGCGTTTTTTGATACGGGGTTTGAGGGGTGGGTGAGCCTGGAGCTGTTTTCGAGGACGTTGGCGGATCCGGACCCGGCGGTGCCGGAGAGGCATGCGGTGAGGGGGTGGAGGGCTTGGAGGAAGTTGGTGGAGGTTTTGAAGTTGGAGGTGACGACGTCTGGGTCTGCGTCGAATGTGGAGGATGCGTTGTCGGGGTTGCAGCATCGATTGTAACTTAGCAACATCTTATTATAAGCGTGTATTGATGATTTGTGGATACCAGTTGATTATATCTATGACATTATTGAGGGTTGCCTTTGAATTAATAGTCTGCGACAATCTCAATATTAGGATGACTATATAATACTATCCATGGAGGTGACGCTGAACAGGAATACGTTGATGATGTAAATTATCTCATCGCATTGGCATAATAGTCACAGCAAGAATGAATGAGACGGCGAGGATATCTGATACATGCTTTTGGTATTACCACCAGGCTTCTGAAACAAACGATAACGCTGACACCATCCAGGTCCTCAGGGAGATGTTGAAACCCTCGGAAAGCAAAAAGGAGCCATATGCATATGCTATGCTCTTGCTCTATGTAAGTTGATTATATACAATTTAGACAGTACTGGGTAATGTGGTCTAAGCTTCAGCCCACCTACGCTCCCGAAGGGGCATCTCTTCACCCGCCTGAGCCCGTGAGCCATCCACTTCTCGCCGCCAGGCATAGTATTCTCCAAGCCGGGTCTCCGCGTACGAAGCATAGTCAAAGTCGATCTGCGAGATCTGGGCTTGGATAAGTGCCCACACGCCCCTGTGTCTGTCAGTTAAGTTCATGGTAAACCAAGTACAGATTTCATCGGCAGAGGCCGTACCAGTATAATCCGGGAATACCACGGAATCGATCGACATCCTCATATAATCGGTCGACGATCTCCTGCTGGGCAGATTCGGGAATCCCCCGGTATTGGCTGTAGCTTTTGACATACTCGGTCAGGAATTGTCGGCGAACGGATCGCGTAGGCATCATGTTGTAGTCGCAATCGTATCCGCCCCATTCGGCAAAGTGGTTGGCAATGTCAAAGGCGGCCGGAGATGGGGTCGCGTATTCATAGTCGATGAACTGCACGGCCAGCGCTTCGTCTGAGGTTCCGTTAGGGGTAGAACACTGCGACGGCAGGACGATGACGTTGGCACAGAGGAGGTCACAGTGGGCGAAGACCAGCTGCTAATGTCAGTGGACCGTAAGCACACTTAGAGAGAGATACATACTCCGTCGTCACCAAGACCCCTTCCATCATCCAGCTCACCCACCACGCGTTCCAATTCCTTCTGCAAAGCACGTCTCCGCGTGCGCTGCTCTTCGGTCTTGGTGGGAAGCGCAAGGATCCATTTCTGCAAAACAGTCCACAAGTTGGGACCGGGTACTCGAGGCTTGATGGTGTCCAAAGCATCTTCTTGCTTGTGTTGCTCTTGATTGTCGAGATCTACTTGGGATAAGGGGAGGTCTTTGGCAGATGTATTGGACGCGGTGGCAATGGGCAGCACTGCATGCCATTGCCCAAGCCTTCGGGCAACGCCGCGCCAGAGCGGAGCCTTTACCAGGTCCGTATGCGTTGCTGGACAGCCACGAATGAACCGGTAGAGGAGTCCGTTCTGGAAACGAGCCAGAAGGGGAGGAGCCAGGCCACGGTTGGCCAGAAGCGCATGGGATGCGGTTTCTCCTATAGAGAGCATATCTACTCAGCAAGTCGCGTTCGGCAAGAGAAAGGAGGTCCGGATATCATACTTTCGCGGTCTATGAGGATCTCTGTGTGGTTACCGTACGCTCTCATCAGTACTGCTTCGGTGTCTATTTGTTCCTCGGTCAAGCCAGGTTTCCGATTAATGATTTTGAGGAGCTATAGGACTCGAGATTAGTTCACAGATGGCACTTGATTACGATCCTCTAGAAGAACACACAGTATTCGTGATGCCGTCCGTGAAGCGCACGAACTCGATTTTGTTGTCCGGACCCTCCCACTGCGGGTTCAGCGTTAGGACAAGCCTGAGAGCAGAGGACTGGGAATCGGCATGGTTGTATGACAGAGGAATGAATTTGAGAGGCGGAAGGACCCCGTTCATATCTCCGTTCATATCACCCGTGGACCCCATGGTACACAAATCAAGCCTTGTTGTTTAAACTGGGATGAACCGGACAAGGAGTAATCCCACGAGTTTTGGGAGTCCTGCAAAAACAACAGTCAACACTTGTCGCACAAGGTATATGAAGTAATATGACATTGCATCAGATAATGCAAGGGAGAGAGTCTCGTGCTGCCCGAAAGGCTTATGCGACGCCTGGTACGAACCTGTACAACACTGTTTACGGCCTTTGCACTCTGTAACAATCAGCAATCTTGGACCTAGAGGATTATTATCGGCACAGAAGAGTCAGAAGCATGAATTGACCAGCAATTGATGCTCCAATTCAACACGAGTAAATTGAGTAGGTAGAAAGCTGCTATTGAAAATGAATAATTTCTCGAACAGGGGAAGGGAAGAAAGGGACAAAAGAGGGAAACAGTGGTCTCGTGCCCTGTTGACCATGATTGGAAGAGCGCCAGTGCCGCCCCTCCAAGAATCCAAGGCACTAAGGCGGCAGGGGATTAGCTACGTATCTTGGCTAAACTCCGACTTCCCCTCCTCGATCACACGCATGACGACAACCGGTGTTGATCGAAGCCACTGAAGTTTCTACGAAGGCTAAGTTGACTACCATTCGCCAGTCGTCCCTGTACAACGTGCTTACGTGCGGCATCCAGTTGCTCTCCTGTCGCGCTTGAGTCGCTTGACTTCGAAAAGGCTAGGCACACTAAGGCATAAACGCTAGCCCTTTTTGTCCACCAGCTCAACCATTTGCATGTGATTCTCAACCATGTGACTTTCCACTTTTAATCACGTGATGATTCACTGAGCTGGTCATGTGCCGGTAGCTACCCTACCCTAGACCCATCTCGGCATAAGACTATCCCCGAACCCGCTAGCGCAATCTCCCGGCTCACCTACAAATAAACTTCTTCAGCAACATTTCTTCTCTTCTTTTTCTTTTCTTTCCTCATCATCAGTAGAGGTTTACATGACCATGTAAATTTCAACCCGGAGCTCAGTCAAAGTACTGCTTGCTGAAGGTTATTCTTGCGGGAATTCGTTTCTCTACATAGGTTTCCTTCCGTTCCCGGCTCTGGAGAGCAGCGTGGATTTACTCTGCGTGCGTCTTCCTTTTTCCCTTACAATACATGGCTGAGCGAGGGCTTTTTTTCGAAAGATTAAAGCCCCATGCGCTTATGCTGTGGAGGGGGCGTGACATTCTTCCTTTTTAAGTACAATGTGCATTAATGTGTGTACAAGTACTTGACTGCGGTCTTGCTATACTCAGATTTATAGAATGAAAGTTACCTTCGATCATACTCCGTATCTTGTCTACATAAGTGTGAAGGTGGAGGATTATTGTAATCGTATAAGCGATGAACTTTATCATGATCTCATAATGCTTAATGCCGTCGAACTAGAGAGGTATAGACGAAGTGAAATGTTTATACTCATGCTCTACCGGCATTTCCAATCTGAATTCTCTCTCCCGTCCACTTGTCATCACTCCGTAGCACCGGCCAACTTGTCCCGTCCGCCTTGATCAGCTTGAGCTCCAGCTTCGTCCCCAAGACCTTGAAAGAAGACTGCTCCGGGTCAATCGGCGCAAACAGAGGGTACCTATCCTTGTACCGCTTGTTGTCCGTCGTAGGCAGATCGAACTCGACCGATGTGGAGGAGAAGGTGACTTTGGCGTTGTCCTTGTCAATCTTCTTGAGATATAGCGAGACATTGACCGTCGACGGGGTCTGGTAGAAGTCATTCCTAGACAGCATCATCAGTTATCTCTCTCTTTCAAGATTGCTGTTTGTAAAAGATACATACCTCACCGTCTCGACCTTCTCCTCGCCAGCCGGCTTTCCCCTTCCAACAAAGAGATGCCTCGTCTTCTCCTTGCAGCCCTGGATCTTCAGGAACTCGTCAAACTCCAACACCCGCCTCTTACAGCATGACCAGCCCTTGCTTCCCTCGTGGAAGATCGGCTGGCCAGGGTGATAGACGCATTTCTCCTCGTCGCGCGACACAGACGGATCGTAGCCTTTGCCACATCCTCGGCGACGACAGGTGGCATTGGCCGGGATCTCGAGCGACGGGTCATCGTCCTCTGTGTCTTCGACAACGGGCGTAGCGGCGTTCGAGGGAGGGGCAATGGCGGGCGAGATCGCAGGGCGCGGGGGAGTAGGCACTGATGTCGCGGCGGATTGCTGTTCCAAGATAGCTGAGGCTGTGGCATTCGAGTCCTTCTCTGGCTCGGCGGGTGTGTCGTCCACCGTTGAGTGCTTGCCGGTGGTGCATGGTGGGATGGTCAGGAATTCCTCAAAGGTCAGAACGCGGGTTTTGCAACATTTCCAACCTGGTCACTTGTCAATAGGCCATTATTTCAATTGCGTATGTTTGATCTGCGTAGTCCACCCCCAAGGTCCTTGGACTTACCCTTTTGACCTTCGTGGAAAACGGGAGGGCCAGGATGGTACAAGCAGTCCTCCTCGGGATCGGTGAATTCTTTACCGCACCCTTTGTGAACGCACTTGGACGCCATGCTGTCGGTCTGTTTCGCAATAGTTGTAGTTGGAACAATATACAGAAAGATCAATCGTCTTCAAGAGAACTGAGCATCAAAACAGTCAAGTAGTGCTATAGAATGATACAGAATCTTGCTGCGATGCTTCTCCGGTTCCATTCGCTGTGTCCCAATCGGGTTTAGCCGCAAAGCTCGAAGGTTCCACGAACTCGGCTCCGCGTTTGTTCATCACCACCACCCCCAGCAACAACAAGCTTCATTGAGTTATCGATTTCAACTCTAGGGATCTTAGACGCCATGCTCCCCACGAGAGCCCTCTTCTCAAAAGCTCATGTCACCCTCTTCACCCGCGCGGGCTGCGGGCTATGTGACACCGCCAAGCACGCCGTGACCCAGCTCCACAAGCGGAGGCCCTTTGATTACTCCGAATTGGACATTATGGCACCCGAGAATAAGTCCTGGAAGGACGTCTACGAATTCGATGTTCCGGTTCTCCATGTTCAATCTGCCCTCAAGGGTCAACTCTCCGACCCGAAGAAGCTTTTCCACCGGTTCACGGAGCAGGAAGTCGAGAATCTGGTCGACGAGGCAGAGAAAATGAAGTCATAAAGGCAGAGAGCCTCGGATGTTCTGATATATACGACAATCATAGCCTTCGTTCATCTAATTGCAAACTATACATGTGGGGATTGGACGAGTACTAGTACGTGGGAACAGCGGCATCCGTCTTGCTGCCCTTGGCGGTTTCAAGGGCATCGGCAAGGAACGTGGGCAAAGCGACAGCATCGGCGACGACGGAGATCTGCATCAGAGCTTATCAGCGACTGGGAAGCAACCAGGAAAAGGGCAGACTGCTACATACCATGTGGAAACCCTGGTCGGCGTACTTCTTTGCAGCCGCACCACCCACGCAGTAGATACCGGCCCTCTTTCCATTATCGACAGCAGCCTTGCGGATCCGCTCAATCGCAGCCTCGAGGTCTTCATGGAATGCGCCCAGGACTGGGCGGCCGATGTTGTTTCCCAGATCCCAGGGTCCAATGAACAGGACATCGATGCCGGGGACCTTGGCAATCTCCTCTACCTGTATCAACTATCAGTATCATCCACTTCGCAACTCATCAGTACCTTCCCAAGCACAGGCAGACTCACATTTTCAAGTGCCTCCTTAGTCTCAATCTGCACAATGGTGAGCAGCGCATCGTTGGCATTCTGCAAGTACTCCACCGAGGAAACACCCCCAGTGGAACCCATGGCAAACGGACTCCCAAAGCCTCTCCGGCCAACAGGCGGGAACTTGGCAGACTCCACCAATCTCCGCGCGTCATCGGCAGTATACAAAAGAGGCACGACAATTCCATGAGCGCCCGAATCCAAGGCCCCTACCCCTGTTAACTTTTCTCCACTATCCCTCAAATATGGAGAAGTAAACTCACGCTTCACCATCCACCCCTCATTCGCAGCAATCCGCACAATGGGACTCACCCCCGTAGCAGCAATAGCAGCCACAGCCTCATGCATCTGCCAATCTGAAGCCATCATCAGTGCCTATCACTCTCCCTCATATATGCCAATGCATTGTAGTCAGATAAAGGAATGCATACCAGCAATATTCCCATGCTCCGTATCCACACAAATCCAATCGTACCCCGTCCTAGCCATGAACCGCGCATGGTTCGCCCCAGGAAGCATCTGCCACGCGCCAAACGACAGGCCGCGCTCGGTGCGGAGAGCCCGCTGGAGACGATTCGCTGCTTGCATTTTGTCACTTTTTTTTCTGCCTTTGTCTGTGTAAATCGAGAATTATTGTGATGGGAAAGGAATGAAGGTAAAAAATTAGACTAGAAAGAAAGCGAGAGAGGGGTGACAATGACAGGTGATTGTCCCTCTCGCTGGGAATTGCCCCGATTAGTATTACGACACGGATTGACTATTGACTGCGGGGTCGGTCTACGGGCCGATGGTTGGGGGCGTGGGGGATGCCAGATCGGAGTCGGACGACTGCTAGTGCTGGGAGGGTTTATGTACTATGGTAAAGATTCAGCGACTTCTCGTTGGTTTCAGGTTACTCACGGCTTGAATTGAACCAGAGTCGATAGAGATCATGTCGATTGCGCTTGGGCTGCAGTGAAGGGAGTTGAAGGATGTTGGTGATACTACGATATCAGCTATCGGACCGACTCCGAGTGTTGCGAACTACTGCCGAGACCGTAAGGATTGTTACTTGCCAGACAGCTTCAAGATCATTGTCAGTTTATCTTATCCTGGGTTACCGACAAATCCAGTCGTAGTATAATATATGGGTATCACAAGCTCCAGGTCATAGAAATCATCCCTCCAGGCAATCATCCAACCAGGTCAACTGGTAAACTATCCATCCACACCGGGAACCCAGGGACGTTCCCAAGGGGATCCGTCTGGCTCGCGCCTGACATTCGTCTGTGTCGGATGGGTGACTCCATCTCGGTCCGCTGAGAGAACCTGGCTCGCGCGTCCTGTCCTAATACCGCCGAATTGACCGTCCAACCCGTACCATTGCCTTCGACAGCCTTGGCAAGCTCGCTCAGTGTACGACTGCACGCCTGGGCTACATTATTCGTTCGGCCACGTCGACGATAGCCCTGGTAGCGATCGAGAAGGTTTACAATGCAGGGCCAGAGGACTCTGCACTGTTCGTCTTCCTCGTCGGTCATATCTCCGAAGAAAGGACATCGGTGGTTGAAGCTAGCAAGGAAGACTGTACCGCAGACGTAAAGATAGTCCACAGACTCCCAGTAAGGTGGGTTGAGATAGTGACTTGCGTCATGTGGTGTATCAAGTTGAAGCAGTCCAGCTTCGTGCACGCGAATGAGCTCCGTCAATTCAAGCGCGGCTCTGACGCACTTGATAGAAGCCCCGTGGACTAGGCTCAGCGCGATAGGGGAGTCTGGGGTGAGCCTTCTTTCCACAATGTGAGGCTGCCCATCAGACTTGCACTTGCACCCGGCGGTCAGCGCTAGACCCAGAGTAACCAATGGCCGGTTTAGCCGGAGCCGAAGATACAAGTATCGAGCTCGGAGGATATTCCGCTGTCGGACGACGATCGCCTCCTCGTCTGTGCCATGCAAGCCACTGCTCCGCAGAGACGATGGCAATGACTGATTCCAATCATGTAAGAGGCTATCCGCGTTCAAGAACCGCGTAAAATCCAGTGACAGTAACTTCTTCATGGCACAGCCGTGAGGCCGAATCCTTGCTTCCTCCTCCCATGCCATGACGTCGTCGACAAGCCTGTATAGCCTTGCGCAGGCGGTGAAGAACTCGATTATTGATGCGCGCTCACCTTGCGCGCTCGGTTGTGCGCCCGAAATCACATCAACGTAGTCGGTATCCAAGTGCGTGGGCAGAGGAACCCGCAGCGGATCGGGTGTTTGGGGCGCGATGCCAAGCCGCAGCGCAAGAATCCTTTCCATTATGATCGCGCCATGCCAGAGCCTCCGGCAAGTCTCTCGACCTTTTCTGCTGTGCCCATGTCGCTTTGCGTCGAAAGGTAGACGCAGTGACTGCGCGAGTCGTATTGTAGATCCGATCAAAGACCAAGCCGTGTGTAGATCACCTATGGCGTTGAGATATTGAACCTGTAGGAGGTATAATCGAAGAAGATCAATAGATTTGGAATGATCAAACAGGTCGGCCAGCCTCTGGCCCTCTTTGAGGAAGTATTTCGCCCTTTCATCACCCATGCCGTCTACATGGAGACAGGCAAGGGCAAAGATCGTGTTCAGAATGGCATAAAATGCGCTCGGCGTGGTAGAGTCCCCAGCGACACTAGCTGCTTCGTACGCTGCGCGAAAATCCTGTAGATCCAAGACCGGCAGCGACACATATTCCAGATTGAAGTAGACGTTCACCAGTCTAGCTGCATCTTCCTTGGACAAATCAACGGGAGAATCCATCATCTCCTCGTCTACTTCGACTACAGCAGAGACAAATGTCCCACCAGCAAGATGTGAATGTCGTAATCTCGGCAGATGATCAAGATGATCCTCGATCGGCTCTTCCCTCTTGACACTCCCGGTCCGTCTCTCCTGGGCTTGTCGTAGCCTCGTAAGATGCGATCCCTGCGCACCGCGACTCTCCCGGATAAGCTCAGGCACCGGTGATCGCGTAGCAGTATGAAACGTCTCATCCGATCGACTCGACGAATCCTCAATCGCATCGCTCGTCTCCTCAGACTCACTATTAGAACTCTCGTCGGAATCAATCTGCTCAGACTCTTGCGACAGATTACCTCGAGCAGGGTAAACAGCTGATCCGGACTGCGTTCGCCGATGCGAAAAGACGCCGAGGGTATGCCGCCGCCTGGACCTGGTCTCTCGTGAATGCTGCAGCGTGCGCCTTGGCGACGACACCCTCCGATTCCACGTAGAACTGGGCGGTGCAGCAGACTGGATGACAACCAACGGTGCAGGTAGTGACTGAGAGGGCAGTGACCTCTGCCGCTTCAGTTCCTTCAGTTCCTTTGCAAGTGTATTCCTGTCTCTTGCTGTTAGTTCTGTGCGTGTCGGGCATGCATTGAACGAAAGCGCGCCTACCTTGATGAGATAGAAGGCATGTCCTCCGGTCTGTAGGAGCATTCCTCCGATACGCCGAACTCACGGCATCGTCCGCATACTGTATCTGTCAGCTTTTATTGCAAATAAAAGGTCTGAAATGGCTGATACCTGGTCGTTGCCGATCGCATTTTCGCCTTTTTAACCTGCACACGCAGCAAGCCCTGCTCCAGCCCGGCTGTGTTGTGTATTGGTTTGGCTGCGGCATTTTCCGGATGAGATCTCTCCCGCGTCTCCAATGTGGCAGAAGAGAAACGATAGTGACCGTCTATCTCATGCAATTGATCCTGTCCGGGTGTTAGCATGTCATATCAACAACAATGATCACGTCAACATTGCAACATCGGCACCGCGTTTGCCATTCAGTACATAAGACGAAAGCCGTACAAACAAGCCATCTCTCATCGTACCCAAATCAATACAGACTTACCACTCATCAGACCATCCTCCAAATCAACTGGATAATCAGTCGACAGGCAAGAGTAGACACACGCCGCCTTCCAACCTCGGCGGATATCCCTTGCTCACTGATACCAAGTCGATAAAACCAATCGCCCAATTTCCAATATTCTGCTGCTCATAAGTAGAAACAGAATGGATGGAGTGTCAATAGAGAATGGAAATGGGTTCTTATCTCCGGGATTCGATGGATCCATGGGCATTCCAACGCGTCAAACATGATGAATCCCAATCGCGGAGGTGGATAAAGGTTGTTGGTCCGTGCGCCGTCAACTGGACTTGCGGTGTCGACTTTCTGTAGTATCACATAGTATGTTGATTGTTGTAACAGGACCTCATTGCTCTGATCGCATATAAACAATTTAGGCATTGCTGTAAATGTCATGACTACGAGTAAGCACTTGTTGGATTAACAGACATTATTGTATTGTATATGGTACTCTTAATGTACAATGCCAATTCCGAGTATTCCTCGTCAGCGTCAGAACCCATAGGACTAAACCAGAGTCCCCTTGTCAGGTCAGACGAACTTCGTAGCAAACATAGCATGTACAATCGTATCAGAGACAAGGCGTCAATATCGCTGCAAAGAAGCAAAACCAGCCCCGTTGACGATCAACGGGGAGCAGAGCGATATTCGACAGATTATAAGCAAGCAACAAGACCTTGTCAGGATCTTCATATATAAACATCAAACATGAACATGGGAATATAGGAGCCTGCCACCCAGACGACTGGATCAGGGGAGTGGCGCGGGTCTGAAGTCAAAACCGTTAGAACCACATTACCCCGACAACCAGACCTATCACAATAGCCATACAGCTACCGCGCATTTTCTTAGGGCTGTCGTCTACCGCCACTACCTCGGACTGACCCGCAGCCGGTGCAGCTTCGGTGATCGGTTTCGTTGGTGCAGCGAGCGCATCAGCGGGAAGGGATGGCATGACCATCTTCTGCTCTAGCTCCTGGCAAGGCGATTGCAGCGGAAATCCCGATTCTGAGGAGTTGGAGGAAAGAGGCTGAGTGCCTAAAGTCGAAGGGAAGCTTTTCAAAAACCCCGTAGCCACAAGACAGGCCTGCTGCCATGCGTCGTGGCAACCCGAGAGGAATCGTATCCGAGAACTTTCCAGAACGTGCTTTGTGGCTGATGTTGTCTGGTTGGTGATACGAGACCATTGTTGGGTCTCCTCGCTGATGAAGACCGGAGCGACGGACGAGTTGACTGGAGGTGGAACGGGACGAGCCGTGGCTGTCGGCACGGACGGCGCGCTCCCAGGCGAGAATGGTTGCAAGATCTGATAGTCGTCCAATTGTTTGATGAAGAATGTTTTGAAAGCGTGCACGCCTCTCGTGAAGCTCGATGACCGGGTGGCGGTTTGTGTCATGGGATCGCTGTCGAAAACAGAGGCCGCCTCGAATGCGCTGAGAGAGGGTGCTTCCAATGCACCGCGTCGCGGACGTCCTTTGCGATCGGGACAGGATTGAAGAGAGCCCCCGACGAGAAACGGCTTGCACAGAGCCCCGGTCGAGCTTGCCCTCGGTCGGACATCGATCGCGCCATCTTTTACTCGGGGGAGACCTGTATTCCCAGCCTGTCAGCGTGATCACACAGAAGCGCAGAGAATCAATCACATACGCCAGTCCTCATTGCGACTATAACTCCGATATCCGATCTGCAGGTTATAAAAATCCCACTCTTTCGCTAGAGAGGGCACCAGGCTGAGTATCGAGAAGAGGATGAGCGCGAAGAACGGGATTGCACCGGTTTTCTGAATCCCCGACCGCATCTTACACAACTCATGAACGTTGCACCTGAGACAGCACTAATGAGCGCGTGTCCTCGCGGTTGTTGAGATCCTTTTGCTTCGCTGATAAGATTTCCGGAACAAGCAGATTCATTGCCAGAAGAGAGGTGCGAGGAGAGGGGCGGTCTATTGTAATTCAAAGTTGCGAGGGGCTAGCATGAATGCGCAATCGCAGCCTTGTAGACTTGTAGATCTGTTTGTCTCAGGCAGCCTTGCTCCGTTACTGTTGGTTGTTTGGCGTTGGCTGATCGGCAGAACGGGCGGTGTTTGCTAAGGTGGGTGTGGGAGTGTCTGTGTCAGGGTATCCAAGCCCGGGCAACGAAAGAGTCAATGCACGACGGTGGGGGGAGCGACGCATAAAAGAATAGAGTGCTCGGTAGAACTTTGACAGCCAATCCCGATCAGCTATCTACTGTTGCAACTCTCTCTCAATGTGACTGGAACCGCAGGGGATTGATCACCGTATGGATGACGTAAAGAGGACTCGTTGCAACGTAAAGGAGGTTAACGGAAGGCTGTTTGGTGGTTGCCAAGTCGATGAGGACGCGTCCACTTGAGCGAAGACCCTGGTTGGATCACAAGATGAGAGTGTTCGTGTCAGTCAGTCAATCAAAGCTCGAGGAGTAGTTAAGAGTTCAAAACCCGAGAGACGTGCATGCAGGAGCGGAAGGGAATTTTATTTTTGGTGCACACGTTCTGCCGTCTTCTTTTGGGGGAACTTGACTCGTTGACTCTGCCCGGGAGGAGAATTTTGCGGCTGGGCACGTTGGCCAAGCTGTTGCCTCAGGCACCAACGGATGTCACCGTCATAGACTTCGGGTGCCTGACACGTTGACCACAGTTGATCCATGGGAGTCTGCTTTAATTTTCAGATATTGAAAGCTGCCATTCAATGTAACGGTATCAAAATATACATAGACATATCCAATCCAATCCAATCACTATAAGTACAATCCATGGTGGGGAAAACTTTATATGACCCAACTATATAAACAATGACAAACCGCCGAGTAAGAAAGATGAGGCGAGAACGTCAAATCCGATGTAAAGGAGACAGTAGCTGCCGCATCTTGAAGTGCGACAGACTCACTCCATGGTTGCGTAGCCGATAAAAACACAGTATAATCATGACCCATCCGAGCGAACTCCTGTGGCATAGGATTCGCCGTATCGTTTGGTCACGCGCCAAAGTCAAATAGGATTCATAATACCCGGACTCGGAGCTGTAGTAGAGGGCATATCACTTTTGACCGGCGACTTATTTGCCGGAGCTGGCGAGACTGAAGTCATTGTTGTCGCCTGTGACACGGATTTCCGTACCTTTGGGGTCAGGCTGCCCTCGCTCATCGAAATATCCGCTCTTGGTGTCCCAGCCGACGTGCTGCTAGGTCCTGTGCTGCTATGCTTGCCGGCGCGCTTGACCATCTTTCCCAGGATCCGAACTATCTCGGCGGCGTCCTCAAAGCTCTCATCGTCCATGCCTTCCTGGGCATTGTAGACGTCTGCTATGGCTTGCTTCGCCAATCGTCGACTGGCATTCGCGTCGTGAAGACAATCGTAAAGGTAGGCAGCATATTCGAGCTTGATCGATAGGCGTAGGGGGTGCGATCCGGGCAAAAACCGTTCAGCAAGGAGAGCGGCATGATTAAAGCACGCCGTTGCAGTGGGGGTATAATCGAGAGCGGGAAGAAGGAATGATGAAGCGGGTTTGGGAGGCTGTACAGGGGCTAGGCCAGGAGGAGCTTGCGTGGACCTCCGCCTTGCAGCGTCCTTTGTACTCGAGGCCAAATTCGGAGGAAGGGGGATCACTTCTGGTTTGGAAATAAATGAGAACCTTGACTCCTGGTCCTTAGGGGACGACTCTGCTTCAGCAGCATTGTTCGTCGCTGAAGAGTGGCTTCGAAGGCTCGCAAGACCGGGAGAATGGACTGGCGGCTCGTTGTGGAAGAGAACGAAGATATGATAAAACGAGGCTCGGAGCTTGTATGCGAGGATCTTCAACTCCACGTAGGGCTCGACCATGGGAAGGACGAATTCCTCCAACATCAATAGACCCTCCCGGGAAAGCCAGATAATATGGTGATACAGTTGAAGGGACTTTGTCTCCCGGGTGGGATCCAGACGCCGCCATCTCCGTGCACGAAGAAGCTTCTTGGACAGCATTACCGACAACCCCAAGACCCTGTATAACGTAGCCGACAAAAATGGATTCTCAAGGCTTGTGATGGCAGCGAAGTTGCCCAGAGCCTTCTGGTCAACCTCGGAAGAAGCCATCCACAGTGCCAGAGACTCCGGATCTATCAGTGGAAAATCCTCGTAGGAGTCAGCCATATCCATTGTGCTTATTGATAGTCCGATAGTATTTGGCAATGTTCAAGTCGGAGAAGACCAAATAACCTGGTCATTGAATACTGAGGCACAATTGCACGCGGGAATTTGTGTACGGTAAAAGCAAAGAAAGATGGGCAGCATCGAGTTGGGAGAGCTTACCTTTGAAGCGCGCGCAAACAGAGAATGGATCAGTCAAACGCCGTTCCCTTCAACAACCTGGACAAGCGCCAATTCCGAGCGTTTTGGCTTGGCTGATGCTAGCGCTTAGCATACAGATTTAAAGCACTTTCGCATGCTATTCCTTCAACGGAGTTCAGTCGTCTGCGTTTGTGCCCTATCTCATGCAGGTTACTCGGGGTTAGGCCGAGAAAATGACCAGTGTTATGCAGATTGATGATGTCGACGTGTTTGCGCTTTGCGAATCTCGGCCGGAAATCGGGTATATGACATGTAATCGACAATTGAGCCTCCCACGAGAATATTAGACGCAAGCTTCTGTTATACAATAACACTGAGGATCAGTAGATGTTATTAGAGCACGCGATGAAACTGCTTCGTCGAGATTTCACCCTCTTTCGCAAGGCGTAACGGTAATAGATCAAGAATCCGATGCCACAGAGAGTAAAGCTGTCGCAGTAAAAGAGCTAGCAAAGCAAGGCACGAACAGAGCAGCGGTCGAATGCAGCGAGGTAAAGGGCAGTGAGCTCGTGGTTGCAGATCTGAAGGGAGTTCCGATGCATCGCGCGTCTTTGCACGTGGTCAATCCGCGGATCTGTGATCTTGCCAGTCAATTGCTGACAGTCAATAGAATTCGAAGTATGTCAAGTGCTCGGATTGATTTTTCGTAACCCAATGCCAAAGTAAGTGCGCAAGTTTGGTCCTTAGAGTCTAGGAGTATATCCGGCTTCTGAGTCAACACAAGCACTTGACGGGATTGGTGTACTATAGAAATATGAAGCAAGGGAAAAAGGCTCCAAGTCTGCAATGCACCTGGACGCCTGGACAGCAGCGACTGCAGCCCAATGTGAGGAAGAAGTGCTAATTAAAGTCGCATGAATGGAGCCTGGGACAGAAGATCACGTCGTCCTCACGAACATGGATCCAGACTGTCACCAAATTGCTTGTCTTCCCAAACAATGACGGGTATATTGGAGAGAAAATGGTAGAAATCAGTATCTCGTCATGGTCACCATTTGCCCACAAGACCAGTGAAGCGGATGAGCAATATGGAGCAAAAGGTGGCAACTATAATTTACGGTGACTGCTGGCAATGGCAGCAATTGCGAAGCCCAAAGCTGCAAAAACTTAGGCTTGCTAGTTGCTAGCCATGCGGCAAGAGGGGCGGCGTATCCATTAGCTCGATACGTGTCAGAGCCCGACTGCTGATTTTCCTTGCCTTGCAGCTTCTAATTCCAGCTGGATGATATGATAGGAACACTGCAACAAGACCCGGTGGATCTCACTGCCACCAAGCCTCTCTTTGGGTTTGGAATGACCAAAGCTGGCAAAGCATCTTCTCTGTTTGAAATTCAAAGATCAAGATGGCCGAGGGTTGACGAACTTGACGTTCCCGCCTGAGTTCTGTCCCGCTTGGAAGACCGCCGGTCTTCTTGGGACTAAAAATGCAGCCTAAGACTTTACGGAGTAGTGCTGGAGTCTCAGCACCCGCGCTTCCTGGTAGCACGGCGTATGATGGCATTGGCAGCGGTTGACAGCTGGCAAGGCGCTTGCCAGCGTGGCATCGGAGGATTAGACTCGGTCCCTCGGGTACTATCAATGAAATAAGAGGCTGATGCAGAAATATCCCGTCATCTTTTATACAGTAGATGCGATAGGATGAGAATCATGCCAACAGATGATCCCAACATCAAGGAAAGTGATGCTCTCATCAATGGTGACTTGAAGGTCTGACACCTCAGGACGACCATCAGTTTCCGGCAGATATGTACCGCTTTACTGACCGCTGCATTGTTATATTGTTGAGCCTGACAGTTGCTACCTACTCATAGTACAGCCATCAGATTTCTGTACTGCCATCAGGATTTGTAGAAGGTCTTCAGGATCTTTAGTTTGAGTCTATCTTTATTTAACTCACAGTATCAAGTGACATCCTCGTTATCGTTCGCCACGAATATCCCGCGCAATCTCCAACTTCTTCACCGCCAGTATGATGTCACGAGATCGCTGATAATGATGGTCTATGATTGAAATTCAAGAAATGTCTTCAATCTAAGTCGCCTTCTGCTATAAAGTCTCAATTCGTGTATCCAAGGCAATGCTGACAAGCCATTTAAACCCCAGTAATTCCAATAGTCAAAGAAAGGTATGATCATGAACTATTATACAACCCTCATGCGAATACGTAACCATCAGCTACGTCTCATCAATCCTCCTCAATCTCATCAGGGTTGTAGTACCCCACAAATGCTCGTTTCAAGAATGTTTTCCATACTCGATTTCTGATCTTCTTTCCGTTGGCGTCTTTCATATCTCCCAACTCGTCACCGTCGTTATCAATAACAGCATGCAGGTCGTCGGTAGCTCCCGACCCCGATATCTGATCCTTTGCGGAGGCTTTCTTTGCGATTCGACTGGCCAGTTTGAAGTAACTGCGCACAGTGAGATCTTCTAACTTGTAAATATCATCCTTCCTGGTGTCGTATTCAACTTCAAAGGTGAAGAGATCTTTGTCTTTCGTCTCATTGACCAAACTGTCAGCCGAGAGACCATATCGTTCAGAATATTTATTATTGATCTTCGTAAGGTTCGCAAAGTATTGTGTATAACCAAGCCATGTCAACGGCTGATTCGAATATGCAGGCCCTGGCGGGGCGGTGGGGGAAGGAGGTTCTGGAACTTTGAAGGAAGGCTTCTTCTTCTTCTTTTTCTTTTTCTTGTCCTTCTTCTTCTTTCCTTTCTTCAGGTCGTCCATATCTGGATCTTCGATTGACTCAGAATCTGACGGGAATTCCTTTGCTTCCTCAGGCGACGAGGGCAGGGTATCAGCAGGAACAGTGGTTTCGGCCCAAGCCCTTATATTCTCGAGACCGGTTATGTTATACTCGACAATGCGCAAAGTAGGAAAATAATTTGGAACTAGACTGGGTGATACCAGCGATACGCTGTATCGCTCAGCCCAAGGTCCGCCGATCTTTTTCAGAAACTGTCGCCTTTTCTTCTTGGATTTCCTGAACTCGATAACACCGTCGCCTTCAAATGCCGCCTTCTCTCCGAACCAGTCGTCAACCGTACTGTTGTCCATGGAAACATCTGGCGGCGGTGACGGCAACTTGGACCAGTCGTGCCTGAGATCGCTGAGGTACCCTGAGCGAGACCGGATGGAGATGTCGCCGGTAGCATCTTCTAAAGCTTTCGGAGGCGTATCATCCAGGTCGGTATCGACAATGTCGACTTTGTGGTGGTCCTGGAGGATGAAATGGTCGACGTTCATATGACCGTAGACACTGCCGACAATCACGTCCCGATATTGATGCACCCACAGAGCATATTTCTGCCAGCACGACTCATCCCAACTCCGTTTGCCGTCTGTTCGGGCTGGAGGTACATGTCCGATAAGGATGGCTTTCATTCCGCGTTCACGCAGCAATTGAAGCTGCACACGTAGCCATTCCATATGCTCGTATCCCGGTTGAGATTTGGCTGTGCACCCGTCGACTGCAGAATTAGAGTCGTAAAAGTACATCGTATTCAGGCTAATGGCCGTCAGTTTGCGTGGGATGACCTCGCTCGTGAACCAGCCGCCCTCCACGAATGTATGGAGCTCATGCTCTGGTATAAACTTGCTCCAGATCTTTTCGAACCGTTTCGTCCATCTATTTGGGCCGGCCCTGAATATGTTGTGTGGCATGATATCGTTGTTTCCAATTGTTGGGACGATTGGGATAGAGAGACCGTTAGGGGACCTCTTGTCTGCGAAGACATCGATGAACTTGTCCACCAGCATCGCATTCAACTGTACAACTTCATCCTCTGTTCGAGGAACCCTCTCATCGTTGTCATGACGGGCAGAGTCTCCAGTCCACAGGACAAAGTCGATATTGTCCTTCAGGTTCTTCTCTATCCAACTGAAAGTTTCGTTGATCAGGGAGAACGGCGAGTCGCATTCGGATCCTTCAGCTCCAAAGTATCCTGCCGAACCTTTACCTCGATGGCATGGAGCGCCGTCGTCGCTAAAACTTCCGGCCTTGTAATGAGGGTCAGGGTGAGGATCTGAACAAAGAGAACACAATCAGCATTCTCATTCGGAGTTTTCGAAGCCCACCTCTAACACTCCGGAGTCTTCAGTCAATTGAATGTAGCTCACCTGTTATATGTAGAAAACGCCCGTGTAGCCCGCGCGAGGGCTGTCCCAACTGACTTCCTCCATCTCCTCCATCAAATTGACTATTGGATTCTGGCAGCACATTCCCGAGAGGTTGTTGCTCTAAAACGGGAAAAGCAGACGCACTGGCGACCAGGATACCCTGCAGGAAGAGATAGGGGATCATTGGATTGGTGCTTTTTTTCTCCTGTGCTGGGGAAGACGTCCCGACGACGCGGGGAACAATCTTTAATCACCTGTCAGAAAGAACTCGAAACATTGATCATGTATAGCCTCCCAGAATAGATGGAGAGAGTAGAGAATTAAAGTAGCCCACGTACCCGTCACCAACGTCACTGATGATGAACAAATCAGTCCTAGCGGTACCAACAGCTAATCACCCGATCGGGGAAGGTTTCCATCCGACTATTTTCGCTGGTTCCGCTTCTTCCTCAGCCGTTCCTCGTAAGGCCGTCTGCTTATATTGACACATTGACAATGTGAATTTTGGAAGCCAACGGACAACATCTCAATAATATAGCAAAGGCGAATGCTTTTTGTAGATCTTGGCCCCGCTGTGACACGCGACCTTTAAACGCACCATCTCATGACTGTTGGAGTACACTGAAGTCTACCTATTGACGTCCCCACGTGGGCTACTGCCAGGGACTGTTTGGTCAGAAGCGCAAGGGTTGAAAGACCTTGCGGTTGCAGTGGCATTCTTGATGATCAAGGTATCTATCTATCTACAGTCCGTGCGAACAAGTGATCGCATGTCGATATCTTTAGATAGTAGATTCACTCTATGCTTTTCAAGGTTCTAGATACTATTTTCACTGTCTCCTCGAGGATTGTGGTAAATCTGCTTAAGCATATAGCTCGAATAATCGTCATAGTAATATGCAGTAGAATCATACTATCCAGAAAGAAACATTGCAACAGCTACACTCCTTTCGAGTCGACCTCACCTCTACTGTGCCAGTCTCATCTGAAAACAGAGCCAAATCTTGAGGCATCCCGCCAAACTGGCCGAACTAGGGCGATTAAGCTACACAAGCTACGGGGTTACGTACGGTCCTACGGTCTGGATGGCCGAGCGGATCTGCGATTATTTCCTTATCGGGAGTGCGGGGCACCTTGTCACTGGTTGTTGCTTAGAAATGGTAAGCTGAGCATCCCCTCATTTGAGGCTTACGTTCTGTTCGTTCATGGAGACTTGAAAAGAGCACCGTTCCTCGTTGACCTCTATCTTGTTTGCAACATCCTATTCATCCCGGCCACATTATATCGCCATGTCTGAGTTTCCTTCTCTCCAGCCTGCCTTCACAATCCAGGTGAGTAAACAGCGATAATCAGCGTCGCGCTCTTCTCGACGGCTAACCGTTCCGCTCGGCATAGGTCACAATTGACCCTGGGTTTGCCGTTGGTAAGCTTCAACTCCAAAGGAGATATCGTCAGTACATTTCTAACCTCGTTCAAGGAAGTGCTTCACGGTCCAACAGCCTGATGGTCGTGGTAAGCCTGCACAAAGCTGACTCATTGCACAGCGTGCGTTGCTCACAGTCCTTACATTGATCAAAGCCTATGACCGGTGGCACTGTCAAAAGTGAACCCGGTTACTCCCTCGCCCTCGACGCCGAGTTCGTTGGTACCGGTAACGATTACATCCATGCAGACCCGGACAACAAGCACTTACGCTTGAATGCTCACGGAGTCATCAAGTGAGTCGTCATCGGAGATTCTGGGAACGGAAGTTACAAAAGTGGAGAATGATGCTAACTGGGCATGCGCAGGACCAAGGACGATGCTGTGCGTCACGATATCATTAGCGAAGACTGGGGGATACAAGCTGACGGTGCCACCAACAGTTACTGTACATGAACTACACCGGCGTTGTCACATTGGGACCCGCGGAACAGGCTGTTTTCTCTGGCACGGCAGAGGACGGTGCGACGCCGTTTGGAAACTCCTTTACTCATTTTACCTTTGAGGTGAGATCGCATTGCGGGTATATCTACCTTTCCGGGTCTAACAGAACTACAGACCGGTGATGAGCGCTATAAGGAGTTCGAGAACCGAGTCTTCGTCGGCCAGGGACGATTCCGAGTCGAGAAGGGTAAGCCGGTTATTGTCGAATACAAGGTCAGCCAGATTGTCAAGGGTTAGAGCCACTTGGGTCATAACGATTCATGTATTCGAAGATACCTAGATCGAATGTCGAGATCTTAGGCAAGACTTCGTCTACATACCGCATCACTCAACCCAGCAAGGGCTCCGACTCAGCCCGATCACGTTCGTAACCATCCTCTTCTGCAACTCCAACCCCAGACCTCCCACGACGAATCCACCAACGCTGTAGCTTCTGCCGGACACACTTCGTAAACTGAACCTTCTTCCCAAATTCCCACAGCTGCCCAAGCAAAACCCCCAACCCAAGAAGCGCCAACGTCCCCAGCACCGCCACACAAGCCGTCAAAAAAGTAATAGTGCTAACATGGCACCCAAACGGCAAAGCCCTCAGCTCCCATCTCTCTTCCGAACCAAGCGGACAGAGAGTCGACGAGCCGAAAGGCGCTAGTATAGGCACACGCGATGGGTTCGGTACACACGCTGATGTCTATTGCCGTTAGCATTTACATCTGTATATATATTGTATCTAGCGCATCTGCTTGCGAATCGGATGTTGATGCTGCGAGCTGATACGTACCACCGGGCACCAGCTGCACGGGGCATCACCTTTCAGACAGGCCCCGCACGATTGTCGCCCCCAGCATATATCGAAAAGGGGATCGTTGCTGAGAGACAGGACGGTTTCGGTTTCGTTACCTGTGCTGTTTGATTCTGTGCTTGGATGGGGGGCTAGAGCGGAGGCCATTGGAGATTTAGGGGATCTGGATGAGGGACGAAGTTGTACGTAGTCGGATTCTGGCTTTCTTGGATTCAGGATGTTATCGGTTGCTGTCTAGGGCTTGGAAGCTAAATGTTCTGGATGTTTGGGTTCCTGGTTGGATGCGGGGCTGATAGAACTGCGTGCCGTGGTCGTCTAATCAGGCAGGTACTTTTGACCTCTAGTTTATGTGAACTGTGAACAGAGGTACTCTTGAGAATTGATATATATACAATTCAGACGATCTTGGCTTTCGACTCAAAATAGCATATTTCATCGCGCTCATTCAAAAGGGCTACAGTCTTATTGCAGGGATGCTAACAGCCAATTCTCAGACCGTAAATGCAATCGAAGACACCGATCATCACCCACGATATAACTCCATTACTTCGTTTATGGATAGATCAGACAACACGCTTAACCTAGAGCAATAATGTCAGCGCAGCTTCGACAAGACTACTTTGGTTTCGAGACACCCACCTCGAAGAATCTCTTCAGCCACCAGACCTGGAAGATACCCTCACCAATGAGCACGGCAAGCTGAAAAATGCTCCACCACTTTACTCGGGCGTTTGTGCTCTCCGCGGTGTTTCGATGTACCCGCTCTCTAACGACAATGTACGACTGTTCATCCTTCACCTGAGCCAGGGCCTCCGAGAGTTTACGCACTGCACAAAGAAGCTGTTAGCTGACACCGCCCAGCACGTGTTCAAGGCCCATATGCAATGCTCATACCTTCCGCCTCCAGGGGATCTTGAGCCAATTCGTGTTCCGGCACGTAGACGATTCCGTGGACGTTGAAGGACACTTCCTTTGAGTTCGAAGTCCAACCCTCGTTGCTGAAGCAGTACACGTATTTTCCGTCGGTGTGCGCGGTGAACGAGTAGTCCTCCGATGAGACAGCTTGCCTGTAGTACTGGGTTTTCTTTGAAGGATCCTCGACCTGTAAAACCAGCAGAAGAGTCAGGCACTAGTAACTCAAAGATCCCATCCATCGACCAATTGCCTCGAGACCGATCCGACAATCAAGAACAAGTTGAATTTCAGGAGACCTACCCAGAAATCAATTTCAAGGTTCCCGCTACCACCAAACTCCCTGTCGCCAACCTGGAAGGTAACCGTCATCTTATCATCCTTGTGCAATGTCTCGTGGAAGCATTCTCTCGAGTGCGCCTTGAGCTGAATGTTGTGCCCAGCAACGGCTGTGATCCACCCAAGGGCGGAGATCAGAAGGGTTGTTGTGGAGAATCGCATTGTGTGTATGACTTCGCTGGCATGCAGAAGACGAAGCTCTAATATAGTAGTGGAGAGGAGGTTCCGAAGGGAAGTGGTGATGTTCAATGCTTGATGATCTCCGACGCGCAATGTGTTCTCTCTCTGTCGGAGTCGGAGTTGGAAATTCGAGACGCTCGGACCACCTTTAAGCAAACCGCCTCAATACTCGTCGATGGCTCTCCGCGGACCTTGCAGCCAAGCAACTCATTCAATATTTTATCTAATATTCATGTAGTAGCTGCTGGATGTAATATTGATCTAGGAGCAAAAAGGAAAAAAGAATGGGGTGAACCGGGATTGAACCGGTGACCTTCAGATTCCCTAAGGGTGACAGAAGTTAGACTTCAGTCTGACGCTACTCCCAGCTGAGCTACCGCCCCATTTCTTGAGGTGGGTACAGGAAATAAAGCTTCATGTACCGCGGTTTACCGCTTCCGTAACGTCACAAACAATGTACCTCCCCATGTAGTGTACAGCACGAGGCCGATACGAAGTATCAAGGACCTAATCAATGGGAGTGAGGAGAAGCGGATATACGAACAGAGCCTCGAAGTTATCTGATATGGGATCAAGTTGATTGCCCGCATACGTGCGGTATGAGGTGCTCTTTGGTTGCTTCTTGCTGCAGATCACAGGGCACAAGCTGTCTGGCAACTAGGCTTTGATACCGGGGCATTGTGGTAATATTTGAGCAGGATTGATATTTAATAGTAATATGGGTGCAGCGGTGGTTAGGCGCCTATGTAACACCTGCATGGTAAGTCTTAACGATGGCTACTTTATGTTGGGTACATGAGAGGCACAAATATATATCACGACTACTCCGTACTTCTTCCTTCTGATACAAAAATATCAATACACCCTGCGCCTAAGCTCAGCATCATTCGCTCTTTAGCCAAAGGATCTCCCGTCAAAACTTATCTTTAGACGCCTTAGCCAAAGAAAAGATTGAGTGATCTTGGGAACTCTGCAGACATAGACTCCGGTTGGTTTGATTATTATTGACTGGCTACAAGGCCAAGATGATCTAAAGATCAGTGGACCGCGAGGAGGTTCAGACGGTGTTTCTGCTTCGTGGCTAGAGTAAAAACACGCTTCAACCAGATGATATTCAGACTGCGTCTACAGGAGAATTAGCCCGCCAAGTGGCGTGGACGTATACCGAGTCTATTACCCGCAAAAGGAGGCACATAATCTTGGTGCACCTGGACAAGTCGTGCAGAGCGAATGTTCTTTCGATGCCTGGTGGCAGATAGAGGCAAATATCTGATAGTACAACCAACAAATGGGGCGGTAGCTCAGCTGGGAGTAGCGTCAGACTGAAGAATAACTTCTGTCATGCCTTAGGCAATCTGAAGGTCACCGGTTCAATCCCGGTTCACCCCATTCTTTTTTGAAATTTCAATATTTCTCTTTTCTTTTTGACTTGGGGTTTCGGTTGTCTATCTCAGGTAATATTAGCTAGACCATATTTTCTTACAACTAGTTGTGATGGATTATCGACGGAGATGGTCGCAGTCCATAGCGTCTCCTTGACCCACGAAGAAGTTATTTGAAAGCAACCAACTTTATTGCGACAAATGAAGGATGTTACTTGGACCCAGCAGACAAGGACCAACGCTCAAGCTCCTGCTGAAAGGCAGACTTTGCTCCTGCCTTCCTCTCAACTTTAAGCAGTGCTTGCCCCTTATAGAAAGTCCCTTGGTAGGCCAATCTCGGGACCAACAGAGTATATATACGCTCATGAGACAACGGACGTTGAAGCTGCCAGGCGTCCGTTGCTATAGCTTCTTTAATTCTGAGCCAAATTGAGGACCGATCGAGATGCCGGTCTATGTCGTCGACGGCATACGTTACCGCGTTCCCCTGACCTCTATCTTCAGCCCCAGGATGCTGTGCAAAGACCTGCTGGCCACTGATGCGCAAAGGGTAGCAGCAACATCCGTCAAATGATGCTAAATTACAAGAAGAGTCTAATCTTTTGCAGCGAGCTAGGGTTGCAGCAAAGCACAACACGAGCTTTTGGCACACTGAAACCGAGACTGAAGCTTTATGGACGGGTATTGTGGGGAATAGGGGCGATGGCAGGGTTCTTCATCAACTTGAGACTCGGGTCATTTCGAGGAAACATTTTCCCAGTGCATTGAGCGACAGCTTCACTGAAAAGCTGAAAGACCGGTTGTACCAGATTCGGGGAGACAGACTCCCTCAGAGTATCGGAAAATCGGACAGCAGAACTTTCTGGCATGTGGGCAATCCGTCGCACGACGGTGAATTAACTAGCCCGGACCATCTGGTGTCCTTATCCGACTCCTTGGCCACAGATGGCGAAGTAAGTAGGACTCTCAAAGATGTCACTCAACTGTTTTCATGATTGGGACAGCTGACAGACTGTGCTGAAGTTCGAAGAGGTCGAATTCGAAGGACGGCGGTACGATGACTCCCGTCGCGAGGACATCGACCAGGACTGCACCCTGGAGGACGTGACGCTTCTTCGTGAGGTTGCCGCTCAATGGAAAAAGGACCAGTGGCAGACCATCAGTACAAGATTCAATGGCATGACCGGTCGTCAAATCACCCCTGAACAGGCAAAGTCAGTTCTCGATAACTACCCAGGGTAAGCTTGCGGGTGGAAGGTGTGGCATGAAGGCAAAGAGTCTAAGTTTGCGCAGTTCCAACATTCATCGGATGGAAAGTTCTCGCCCTGATGGCAATCGAGATCGGATAAGAACCAAGGCTAGACCGGGACACTCGGTGGAATGGCAACTCGAAGGATAAAAATTAAAAAATCATTGTCGCGGATTTGGCCGGTTGGTTTGTTTTTGGTTCTTCCATCCATTGAACATCCAGGGTTCCTTCAATATGTATGCGTGTCGTTGGAAGTGTGTGACATCATGACTCTCCCACTGCTTGTATATCATTAGCTGGCTAGGATCACGTAAGGTGGTACATTGACCCGGTTTCTTTTCGAGGGCCTTCGAGGGCCTCATCCAAGCGGCGGTAGACACAGCAGATGGCAGCGATCATGGTTGTGGATATCTTTCGGAAAAGAAGTCCATCAAAAATGAGTTGCAAATCGCGCTAGTACGCCGTTTATCATATTGTAGGTTTGGTGCAGACTATCTACTTTTAGAGGATCCCTCTTAAGTACCTCTTTATGAGTATGAGGGATAGGGTCCAGGCCTGTCTCACCCACTAACCCACTTGGGAACCAAAGACTCCTGTGGAGGTTTCACCCAATGAGCCCAGAAGGCAGAAGCATCGGGGGGAATAGTAGGGATCGCCGAAGCGTTTTGCCCCAATATCGTTAAACCAGGTACCGCGCGTGGGTCGCTCAAGGAACTGGGATCTCGGATTGGGTGGCAGACTTGTGGCACAAATTGGACTGTTCCATAGGGGCGCTGGCCCTGAAACGGGAACCTAAGGTACGTACTGAGTCTGCCGCACCTAAGGGTACTGTGCCTTACCTTACTGGGTCATGGCGAATTCTCCTCCGCGCCCCCAGCCAAAGAGAGCCAAAACCAAACATTCGTTCGTTCGTTCCCTTCCAGTTCCTTCAGGAGGCGACCTTTATCGTTGAATTGTTATTCTCTCCATCTCTCGACCGTTCCAAGTTCCAACTACTCCACATTCTCTTCTTTTCGACTGACGTACAAGATCGGTTGCCGGTCGTTGATTCCCTTATTTATTGCATCACTGTCCCTCCTTCCGATCGCTCCTTACTCCTGTCGCTATTTTTATCCGGTATTGATTTCGTCTATTCCTGTGCTTAAATTGAAGCAGTTTTGTGTTTATAACATCAATTAGTCTCATCACTGTCGTTCCCTTTTGACCTTGACATATCAATAGATTCGTTTTGAACAGCACATACATCCAAAATGCGTGTCAGCACCTTGCTCCCTATCGCTCTTGCGGCCGGCACCGCCGTCGCCGCTAGGACGGGAACGTTGGGTTTCGCCCTCGGCAACAAGAATCCAGACGGCAAATGCAAAGCCCAGTCGGACTATGAGGCCGATTTCGATGCGTTGAAAGGAGTGACATCTCTCGTGCGCATCTACTCCGCAAGTGACTGCGACACCGCGAAGAATATCATCCCTGCAGCTAAGGCGAAGAATTTCAAAGTCGTCCTGGGTGTCTGGTATGTCCCTTGCCACATTACATCGTCTCTACGTCAAGCGGCTAGGTTTCTAACATTCCCCCTCTGATAGGCCCGATTACGATCAGTCTTTCAACCAGGACTTCTCCGCCTTGAAAGCATCTGTCCCTGGAAACGAGGATGTTATTGACGCCATCACCGTCGGCTCCGAAGTTCTATACAGAAAGAGTCTCACTCCTCAGGCTCTGCTCGGCAGAATTCAGCAGGTCCAGAAAGAGTTTCCCAAGGTTACCGTCGGAACGGTAGACAGCTGGAACAAGTTTGCTGATGGCACGGCCGATCCCATCATCCAGGGTGGTGTCACTTACTTGTAAGCTCACTCTGCCCTTCAAGCCCCTGCATCCCGTTCCGTCTGTCTCAAGAACTTGACTGATTTTACATAGCCTGGCCAACGGCTTCTCCTACTGGCAGGGACAGGAGCTGAGCAATGCTACCAACACATACTTTGATGACATGGCTCAGGCTCTCGGCCATATTGAGCAAGTTGCCGGTGCTAATTCGGACAAGATTCGCTTCGGCACCGGTGAGACCGGCTGGCCCACAAGTAAGTTTATCATTCCTTGAATTACTAAGGTTCATGGTGGATAATGAATCTGACGCCTTGACAGCTGGTGGAACCAACTACGGACCGGCCATCGCCAGCACTGAGAATGCTGCTGATTATTACAAGTCTGCCGTTTGTGGCATTCTCGGATGGGGTGTTGATGTCTTTTACTTTGAGGCCTTTGACGAGTCCTGGAAGCCGGACACCAAGGGCGACAATGGTCAGATGCAGGACGAAAAGCACTGGGGTGCTTTTACCGCGGACCGTAAGGCCAAGTTCGACCTGAGCTGTCCCAAGCACTAGGATCATATTTCCTAGGGTAGAAGGATGGTGAGGAATCCCAGGTGGACTTTATTCTTTGTATGATATACCAGCCGGATATACCAGTTCCCAAGAGACGTGAACAGCTATTATTATTGTCTCGAGTCAGAAATGAATTCACTGAGTTCTCGAAGTATAATTCAGTTGGTCGGCCCAATGTCGGTCTAACTGTAGTCTTCCGTCGATTTGGTACGTCCTCTGAACTAGTTTGTTTCGTTTCAACAGTGATTTTGATGACTCGGCGGTTCACTCCGGTCCGATGCATATTTCAGGCACAATTTGATGAGTAAGCTGGCGTAAAAAGTGTACTCATTGTGCAAGACCACGTAGAGCAGCGGAGTTGTGAGAGTGACAGAGTAAGAGAACCGTGGTTCGTAGCGTAGTTTTGCCCCTGAATCGAGGACACGAACCACGAGGTCGCGTCAACCGCGAAACAGTACCTTACCTAATAACAAATAATCATCTCATCAATGAATCCATTGACCAACAGGGATATGTTTTTGAGTATGTTGACGCTGAAATTAGTCTCCTCTACTGTCATGCAGCTCTGTTGCAGAAAGCAATACTCCGAGGCCTAATGCAAGTACAAGTCACTACCTACCTAGCCAGACGGCGGTCAAAGCTATTGAGGTAACCAACGAGCCATCAAAGGTGCACCCTTGTGTAAACAATCAAGCACCGGATACGTAGCATCAGGAAAGTACAGAGTAGTGAGAACGTATCATGCTGCCAGCAGTGCCAGGAATCTTCTGATACTAAAAGAATAATCATTCAGTTGCCTGTACTGTAGACAGATGATACGGAGGACCGGAGAACCCCTGTGACCTCCCTAATAATTTCTCCTCAACGGCCGTTGGCCACTCGTGGTTAATTCGCCTATGAGTTTCCTAGTCCGCTCCATAGTCTGGCGCTTTTTAGGTTCTTCTCTGCTGATCGTGACATGATCCAAGACGAGGAAGCCAAGCCCATCATTCTGATTAAAAAAAAGAGGCCGTCGCTTTTCTCCCCTTAGTCTCGATTATCTTCCTCATCGTTCGACCTCGATCCAGCTCTCCTTTGTGTATGCGCCATGGTTCAAGATTTTCGCATCGCTTAGCTGTCTCTACTTATTCGTCCGTTCTTTCCTTGTCTACCTTCGTTAAGGTCAGCCTGTTGAGTTTTTCGTCCTCGAAGACTCCCCTCCCTGAAAAGGAATCTCTTCAGCACGTTCTCCGTTCAACGTCTGAGCAGCGGGAACGCCCGTCCACCCCCGGCGCGCAGCTTGATTCGATTCCCTAGTTCAGGGTGAAGATAATCTACGAGGTGCTTTTACGGATTTTGTTATCTGAATTCCATGCTTCAACATTCTGGACGATAAGGGGAGCAGCAAGCAAGAGCTTGCTGCAGGTGTCGACACGGAAGGTGTGTGTTCTTCTATCTGTTACGCAGATACTGTTCCTCAGGTCAACTGTCCATTGATGGCATTGTGCTAGGCCAAACGCCATCAAGCGCCATGACCTTTCCTCCCAGTCATCGTCATACGCGATTCAGCAGCTAAATAGTCGATTCTTCTTCTCTTAATAGATTTAGATCCGCTCGTATCTTCCGCCACTTCGGCGTCTTGTCCGCCGCCTTCCATCGTGCTACCCAACGACAGTCGGGACGATTCGCATTCAACCGTTCCATTGGTACCATCCTACGCGTCTCCAGGAGTGTCGCATCACTCGGCCTCCAGATCCCCTGGCCAGCAGCAACCCCCCAGGACCAGCAGCGTCACCCCGAATCCCCCAGCGACTGCCCTCCCGACTCTTCCAACATTGCGTGGGGCTTGGGAGTCATCCACATCGTCCCCGGATAACCGAGAGAAGGAGAGTAGTGTTTACTATACAACTGCTTGGGGCTCACCTTATGCGGCACCCAGCCCGCGAAGGCTTTCTTGGACATTAAGTCAGTACGCCGGTATTGATCGCGCGTCTGGAGACAGCTCTCCAGCGTCGATGCAAAGTGGTATACACCACGGTCCTGAGATAAATAGTACGGACTTACTAAAACCCTCTGCCGCGGAGACATCGGCGCGACATCCATACAGCAGCCTTGACAATCGTTCTCCTGGAAGAGACCTGCTTAGCAGGAAAGGAGGCAGATCCATCAAGGATTTTACGCAGGACTGGATCAACCAATATCTCTCAGGGCAACCACGAACGGAGCGAAGCAACTGGTTGAGCGACGACTCCGGTAGCGAGGCCCCCTCGTTCATTACCGCCCAGAACCATTTCGCTGACGACGCTTCGGACGACTGGCTTGGTCTGGAGCCGAATAAGCGTGACGAGGATCCGCTTAGAACTCCAACACTCGCTGACTTTGTGAGCCGACGAGCTCTCGCTGCTAACGGCGAGAATAGCCTGGGGCGTCAGAAAGCCAAGGAGTCCCTGCACAAACGAACGGACACCCTCCGACAAGAAGACTTTTGGGGTTTCGCATACGATAAAGATCCGCAGTCGCTTACCATGACAGAAATAAAGGATGCACCACCTTCAGCGGAGATGGAGATCGGCAAGCCGCCGTCACCGGTGGAGAAGCCGCTGCCTCCGCCTCCAGCAGACCCTGATAGCGAGCCCCAGTCAATATCACACCCCTCTGAGAGCTCATCCACGCGGGTACCAGCTAAAAAGCCAGCTCTGGACAAGGAGCTGCCTACACCGACGCCCAGACCCAGGAAGAAAATCAACTGGCGTGGAAAAGCCTGCATTATTGCCATCCCCGTTGAAGACAAAAGAGGCACGGAGGAGGCTGGCTACCGTTTATTGTCAGCCGAAGACGTGCAGCAGCGGCTGAGGAAGTGGGAAGAGGAGGGCTATGACATCCGTGGCTTCACAGTTGGCGCGCCCGAGGACCTCTCGGATCTCGAACTGGGTGGGCTAAGTCGTCCGTCTTTCGATTTTAAGGATGTCCAGGATGAGTGGGAAGCCGGGAAATGCACTGTCAGCATTCCAGACAAAGCAGAGTGGGATGCGTATGTCAACTGGCTTCAGGAGGAGAAGTTGCGGGCACTCGGGGTCTCCTTAGGAGATGAGGAGATGCCGCCATCTGTCTCCCCTGCTTCTGCTGCTCTTAGTCAGATGGCCCCTTTCCCGGGACTCATCGCATCGCCGCCGATTCCCACGGCTTCAGCAGCCAGCAATCCGCTATCCATCCCCCACCATTTCTCGCCTCATTTCAGTCAGTCGGCGAATGCAAGTAATGGCATCGCTTCGTTGGCGTCACCGGCCTCCCAATTCAGTGTACAGACGCCGTTCTTTGGCGTTGACCAGAACATTCTACCGGGGTATCTTCCGTTCCAACCCACACCCCCGGCTCAAGGCGCCCTTACTCCCAAGAGTTTCTTCAATATACGCCAAGGACATGTTGGCTCGAGTATGGGTGGCAACCTTCCCAATTTGACGTCGATCTTGTCGCCAGTTTCACCCTTGCACGATCAAGGCGCATTCCACCCAGGTTTGGAGGAGCCATCACTCCCCTCAAAGGACTCTCAGTATGGCCACTTCGACCATGGTCCGCAGGAAGCTGTGCCGGCAAGTGCCCACCCACGGGCAGAAACGCCGGATCACTTCCACGCTTCAAACGTTGAAATCGCCCAGCCCACACCGCGTGGTCACAGTCGGGGCCATAATCTCAGCGAAACCCTTCAGAAGGGTCTGGATCAGGTTGGCCACTCTGATTATCATCTGGAGGAGTCAATAGAACGACAACTTGACGAAGATGATCGCGAGCCAATCCGAAATAACGTCCACAACTCCGACCTCTTCCAGTCACGATGGGCATTACCGAATAACGACCACCATGGGATGCAACGCGTGCCTCAACATCTACAACAATTTTACGGCGAGAACTACGTGCAAGCTCACGCCAACGAAGGGTCTGATATCGACACAAATCCTAGCTTGTCTGGTGCTCCTCACAGACATGGGTCTCTTGCGAACGACATCCCCTGGCATGAACCCAAACCAAGCACAGGTTCATTTGTCGCTGGACACAAGTCGAAGCTTTCGACCTCAACCCTAAATGTGGAGGCAAGGGAGTTCGAGCCAACTGGCGCGTCGACTGCGCAGAGCTACCCACCCCAAGGCAATGCGTTCCAATTCTCAGGCATGGGAGGCCCTGCGTTTACTTTCGGGGCTCCAACAAACTTCGTACCTGCAGGTGGTTTCAATGTTACTGCTCCTGCGTTCGCACCGGGCGATGCCAGCATTACCAAGCACCACAATGGTCCCTCTGGTGAATTCAAATTCTCCTCGGCGTCTTTCAACGTTGATGCTCCGCCCTTTAATCCAACCGGCAACCTTGACCCTACAACATCCGTCCAGCCTTCGGCCAGCCGAACCAAGATCTTTGGCGACATCGATCTTTCCCAATTTTCTAAACCTCCCAAGAAATCCAAGGCCATTCCCATCGTCCGTCCCGATGATGACAACGCCCAGGATAACAAGAACAAAGCCAACGCGGACGACGACCATGGTCGGGTTTCATCGGATCGTCACAAACGTGTCCGTCGTGGCGAGAGTCCTGAAGGAGAAGCTGAATTTGCTGTACCCGGCGGTACTCTGACAGAAACGGGCAATGTTCAAGGGTCGCAAGCGTCAAATATTCCTCGAGACGTGCCTGCGGAGGGCAAAGAGAATGAGCTGCCGGGGCAGATTGCCCGCGAGCTGGAGCAAAAGGAGGCTTTCGGTGACAAAGAGAACAAAACTGTGGAACCTGTGGAACGCAACGACACACCCGTCAGTGAAGCCTCCACATGGACTCCCTTTGACACCAAGGACGAAAGGGCAGTCGCACAGCCAGAGTCTCGAGAACAAGAGCAAGAGGGCGGCAAGGACACACAGGAAGCTGCTCCTCCGGCAGCTGGAGCCGCTGTTAACGACGAGGCTTCGACGAAGACCGCAGAGACTAGCACCAAGAGCTCATTCCTTAAACCAACTGCAAAGCCTTTCGAATTCAAACCCGCCGTTCCTGAATTCGTGCCGACTGTTCTTGAGCAACCCAAGGTACAGGAGCAACTCAAGGTACAGGAGCAACTCAAGGTACAGGAGCAACCCAAGGTACAAGAGCAACCCAAGCCTGTACCTGCTCCTGAGAAGAAACGGAATGATCTCATGGCGTCGCGCTATGCTGTTGTAAGCCCCCCTGCTTCTCCTAAGCAGGAATCGGTACCGTTTGAGTCTGTCCAGCCTGAGTCTGTCCAGCCTACGGCTTATGCAGACGATGACGTCCCTGCAGTCACAGCGGCTCTGCCGGAGGGTGACCTTTCAGAACCTCTTTCCGAGGGTGACCGTTCAAGAACTCTTTCGGAGGCGGAGTCCCCCAATGATGAGGAGTTGAATGCTGTCATGGACCAGCTCAATGGCGACTCTGATGTTGGCATTGAGAGGTTGAGCACCCCTCGGCCTGCATATGAGCCGCCAGAGTCAGCGCTGGGACCATCCAAAGAGAAAAGGCACGTTCCTGCAGACA
>JAABUG020000003.1:515337-539851 GCA_011319215.2 Scortechinia acanthostroma
GCCGGCCTATGTATCCGCAGGAGGAGCGCTTTCTGGCCGCTGCGAATCGGACGTCGGAAGCCGAGGACAATGATTGGGAGCATGTTTATCACTGGCATTTTACCAGATGCCGGGCCTATCGACCCTGGATCGAGCACAATGCAAAAGCTGCCCTTCTTACCAGAAATGACGATGGCAAGTTTGGCATGTGGTGGGGCAGACGATATCGTGTCCTGGATGATGCTATTCTTTATCAAAGCCCTTTGCCTCCAGGCGCGGTCGATTATAGGAATTACGGCAATAGAGGCGAAGGATGCTCTAAGGAGCAAATTCTTGCGCTGCGTGGCCGTCCGTCCCGGCCCGCTAGCAGCGCAGAGAAGCCAGAGTCCTCGATTCAACGACGGACATTGAGAGAGCCATGGATTTGGTCGAACAGGCCGACTTTGGCCGAGATCAGGTCGAAGGACTATAATGACCGAGGGCGAGGACGGACTGTTGAAACACAGTCAGGCGGTATCGCTGTGTTGCGCGCTCTGTATCAGTGGAAAACGACCGCATCTCTGTCGTAGCCACGACTGTTAGGTTAGCGATTGTTTTGGTGTTGACTATCAGGATTATTCTATATCGTCAATCAACGTATATATGTCCATTTGAGACTCGGGATTGTTTCTCCAACATCCTGCAGTAGCTGTCCAACAACGCTAGAAGTGAACGCCCGCTACTCTGTAGTTGATCAGAAGGACGCACGGTTGCATTAAATATCAAGGACTTGATCGATTTTATGGTTCAGCAATGTTTTGGACGATGGCAAGCCAAGACAAGACCAATGGACTGGACGGACGTGCCGAGGCAATGAGACAGAATCCCTGGTGAGTCTCTCAATCTATCAATCCTGTCCCATAGATATTCCGCACGGTAGACTGAACGCGTACCATTTGTATCCCAACCAGGGGTCGACGATCGGATATTATGATTACAAACAAATGATATATATCGTGCTAGGCATGCAGAACCTGACATCTACAGCAAAAGCAAACATGCCTGACCCTGGACACTCCTTTGTCACATCCTGGCGCTGTCCTGCATCAAGCAAACAGTGACACTTTTCAATGGACATGGATCTTATCCAACCCCCTCCATCCTCACACCCACGATCTCACCCACCCGGCGCCCATACCACGGTAGTGACGTGCATCATGTCAGCGAAGCTGCAATCTGAGCAACTTGACAGATAATTGGAATTTGATTAGATTGTCTATGATTGGTTTATGGTCTTCCGAGGAAACGGAAGAAGAGCTTGCCCATGCATCAATAATACAGATTAGCGCTTACAGCTTGTTAGACTACTCTGAAGTATGACGGGGGTGTCCTTTGTAGCGCTGAGCTCGTGAAAGAACGAGGAAACGAGGATTTCATCATCCACAGCATGATCGGGCTGCTATCCCGCCAGACATGAGACGGGCTGCGGAGGGGCCTCAGGTCCCGGTTATGGGTCTATCATTGATCGCTGCTTCGTTTCTCGCGTCATGACAGCCATTCTGGCAATGACATACCATGCTTCTTGTTCCGATCGACGGATAGACAGATTCAGGACGGACGACCAGTGTCCACATGAGGAAGACCAAAGCTGCAACTTACGCGACTGAGAACTTAGATAACGCCAAGTCAGAGGCTAGGATACTTTGTGGCCGCGAGGCTTGCAGCCGCATGGCACTAGAAATGTGGGCGGCGCAGGGTGGGAGGGGAAGCCGTTAATCTGTCTCAAAGTCTCCGATAAATCCAACAAGGCTTGCTGGTCTGAATGCTGCTTCTGCCAAGGGTGATTTAACCTTTAATGACGAAGAAGGAGCTGATGATGACGGTGCTGAACAGCTGAAGCGAGTTCTCGTATTCCTTTGGGCTTGTTTGAGGGCGTCCCCAGAGTCCAAAAGAAACTTGAGGAAGGACATCGTAACCTCTGACCCGTGGACAACTGGACAGTGCACAGCAGACGGTACGGAGCAGACCGACACGGGAAAAAGAGTGGAATCTCAAGAAATTCAAAATGGATCGAGGATGAACATGCGGATGCCCACCTGGCGGGTGGAGGAACAAATCACCTCTCAGCGAGCAAGTGACGATCAGCAGCTCCCTATCGTGATGTTCAGGATCGGCAGCCAGAGTACGTACTACTTACAGACCAACCCTTTTTGGACTCGATTATCCGATTGCCTTCCTTGATTGAGATGATGGGCCAACTTTTCGGAGGTAGTAAGGCATATCAACTCTCTTTCCGGCAGGATGATGAGATCTTATCAGGACAATATCGATGCTAGATACCAAATACTAAGGCAGGTAAACGCACATTAGTCACAAATCATAAATAGGAGGTCTAACAAACAACGAATGAGCAGTACCTCAATGTTTGATGTGGAGGTGAGTAACATATAACCAATCAAAAATTAAGGATAAATGGGACCTATCCCTGTACTCTGTATGATAGTGGGGCGGCATAACAGTCACGCGGTAAACTACTCCTGGTACCCTTACATACTCCATACATCCATGGGTAAGGTAAAAAGGTACCTGACGGAGTGGCTCAAGGGCTTTTCAGCTGAGTCGTGCATTGGGAGTGGGATACTGTCTTTGAGTTCGGACGCAATAATAATAGAGATAAACTAAGGTACAATGGAAAAGGTGAGGTACACTAGTGGTAAGGAAAAATTATGACTTCTTGATAGATACAAGATTAATGATCATCATGTTGGAACTTGGAACATCATCCCCCAAACGTCAGATTCGGCAAACAAGTATCTAGACGGTAATGCTCATTTATCAGATGAATTGGACCTTCATGACCATATCATTTTGTGTTGGGAGAACTGAATTGACAACTGGCATGAAGTATCTCCATAGGATCATCCAATATCCATGAACCCATTAATCGCACCTTCAGCAGGTCACAAGCCACCTTCATGGACGGGGGGATTCTAACGCATGCAACATGGCGCTGATAGCCTGATGCGCGGGGTCGAGGAACATATTCAACTGGTTCGTTGGGATTAAACACTCGGCCGGAGGTAATCTCGTAAGTTGCATACCAGGACTACCGACCTAAATAGGTTAATAATGTTACCACTTTACATCGATATTTAGTCCGTACAGTGTTTACAATCCATGATATATGGGTAGCTGTCGTCGTCAAATGGCGAAATATGATCGTCCACTCACCCGAGTGAGCTGAACGCAATATGTGCCTACCAGGGTGTCCGATTTGATGCCAAAGAGTCTTCAACATATCTTATGATTTTAGTTTCCTCTAATATTGGATTTCATTTGATAATTTGAGTGCGCAAGTCCCTCATTATTATTACCGTACGGTTACCGACTCATAAAGCCAAGTCAAGCAGACCCATTGGGCTATTTAACCCTCAAGCAGCGGAACGCCATCCGGCTCCAATCATGCAGAGTAGCACAACGTCCTTTGCTTCACTCCATACACCATAGTTCCACGAAACCTTAGCCCCGAAGAATGTGTCGAATTTGGCTGTTTAACATTTCCATTCATTTTGAACTTTTCTGATTGGATTGATACTGTTCACAGTAGTCCTCAAATCCTTCCATCGATCTGATGACTCGAGGGCACCATCCGTGTCAAACCAGGATCCATCACTGTTGTAATTCGTACTGTGGTCCTCCAAAGCGCTAAATCAAAAGGGATACCTTCACGGACAGGCTCTACAGTACAATGACGTGATTGCCGTCATGGCGCCGATAGTTGCCCTAAAAAGGTGAGAGTGGTGGACTTCCCAGCGGCAACTTCAGCCCACCGCAAGGGGCTGTTCCTCGCAAAGCACACTTGGTAGCACTAGTCAACTCCCAGTACATGGAAGAATTGGAGAAAATTCTCTTTACCTTCCCGAAAAGCGGCACTTCGTCTCGTCGGAGATTAAGTAGCCCTGTTGCTTTTTTCCGTGGTCTCTATTCTCCATATTTGCTTCTTCGTTGACCATTTTTGTTGTTTTCTTGATCAATGATAAGAGAGAGACAAGGCACACGCTGGTTACTTCTCAGTGCTTTGTAGACCACCACAGCGGTTGAGATGGGGGTCCTTTCGCGCTGATGCCGCAGTATCTGGATAAGTTGGAAGGCAATAAAAGCTGCTGTTGGTACTCCATACGGAGCATTATCATTAGTAGTATGACAAAGTATCGACAATACATGCTCCATCTAGACGTCCAATCCAAATGTAAGATTTCAATTTCAATCAGCGGGTGGTTGTTGGGTAGAGTCGTGATACAAGGCCAAATGATGATTATATGATCTTCTGATACCCTTAACTGCACACGATCGTTGTTGTTTATTCGTCTTGATTAGCCATTTCTATAGGAAGCCACTTAGCTTATATAGATAAAATAACGATGATGGTTTATGCAAATTGTAGAATTCGATGTAGATAGGCTGTCGAGCGGTTCGATCTGAGTGGAGCAAATGCTTCCGACATGATCGGCGTGCTTACATCCCTGCCCGTTTCACCTGCCTCCTAGAGTCCTAGTTAGGCGCAGCCATGGTTCCGTCAGAAAAATTGTCGAACCCACGGGAATGGATCATCCCTCTTGCTCTCAAACGGTTTGTGATTCGGTAGAACATCACTCTCATCCTCACTCGGTACACCAAAAGCCTCACCGTCTTGGTTTCTCCGCCGAATGAGCGGTCATCCATGATGCTGTACAGTCAGACTGCAGGATAGCACACTTCCGACGTTGGTGAACCCGAGTAGGGTGGTCGGATGTTCTTGGTCCTCATACGGTAACTCAGATCTTGACGCTCTTCTTTGAATCGCTCATTGTTATTATTGAGCATACCTTGCGGAGACCAGGGTACATCTGACATGACAATATCTTGCCGTGACTCGATCGTCATGGCATGACCTTGTCCCTCGAGGGCCTCATTGGACTCTTAAGTTCTCGCGGATTATTACAATGGAATAAAGGAGGTAGTAGTAGTTTCACCCCGCTGAGGGCTGCGAAGACTAACATTCCAGTTCTTCCCCAGTTTCTCATCTCGGCTACAGTGGCAATATGATCATGACCCTGTTACAACTTAACCGAAGTCGGAGTTACTACTTGCTACAGATGATCTAATGATCTACTGCTGAGTCAGTCACAGCTCGTTATTGGTTTTTCCTTCTAAGACTTTCGTCATATCGGGCGGCCATTTCAGCGACGTTAACGCATGTTCCTGATATATGCGGTCATCAAGTTGGTATACATGGCATGTATCTGCTTCAATTTTCCTTTAAAAGGAAACTGGCGTTGGATTGTGAGGATCATCCTCATTCCTCCGACAGCCAACCTCTTCAAGTAGTGGTACAAGACTGCAATAGGGACGGAGTCGTGGTCATTGTGCCCCTTCTTTACCTCTAGTGGGGTAGACTAAGTTAATGCTAACCGCTCTGGCACTACTAAGGGACTGGAGTCTTGGAGACTGACCATTATTACTCCGTATTGACGAAGCTGTTTTGCTGGGAAAACTCAACTAAACCACACTAAATGAGACTAAATTGAATAGGAAGGACCATAGATGGGAAGAGTGGAACCCACTAATGCCAGCCGCCCCCGCTAAATGGACACACTGGAACCACACCAAACTGGGGCGCCTCTCTTCACCGAAATTCCAACTGCCCTTGACCTTGTATCCGTATGCGCGTATGACCATGACGGGTTCACTACCGCCTTTTAGTGGTATCAACTCCGTGGGTCTAACGATAAGAGGAATGCTAAAATCAAGTGGCGGCCACGAGTCTTCCAGCCTCTAACCTTATCTGGTAGGCACTTGTAACGAACGAACCTACCAATACCAGATTTAAAATTACCCCTTCCTCGCAAAAGTACGCCGCCTTTGGTACTTCATAGGTACAGAGTTTCTGCACTAGGATATGTGTACGTACCTCCTACGTAGGTACTCCATGATACTCCCTGCTAACTTGCTAAGAGCTGCAGGCGCTTTGAGAGAAAATATTATTTTTTTTTATCTTATTGTTACCAGCATTTTTGTAAATCATTATTTATTTATTAACATTAATATTATCGTCATTTTATTAATTATTATTTGCTACTAGTTACAAGCACCATTCCTACCTAGCTACCACCAGTCCACCACTTCTTCGTCCTCGTTCTTGATACTTACCAGTAATCATAATTTAATATATGACTCTGATGAACATAACCACTACAAACTGTTAACTAGCTTCCATTACGGAGTACCTGATCTTCCTATCCATACTCACCAAGTAGTGTACCAGACAACTCACTATCTGCCTACTACCAACTACTCCTACTCCATACCTCCCAGAGAACTGTCAATCATTTTGATCTTCTTTCTTCTCTTTCTCTTCCCTCTCCTCTTCTTACTACATTCCTCCCGCCGCTGCCTACTCTACTCTGAAACTATTTTTCTCTTTGTTCATCAGATTAACTCACTCCGGTGTTGTTTTCGACACTCCCGCCAACGTTCGATCTCCCCGTCCACTTTTATTACCTCCTATCCGCCCGTTTTCGGACTGCGACCGGGCCCCGTTTCCACAAGCGCTTTTCGAACGCATCAAGAACTGGAAACAGATTATTGAGAGAGACGAGGAATTGCTGGATTGACAGTCGACTTTGAAAGCAACACTGAATATTTCTGTCCCTACTTTCGGTGGCTCAACATCGCTTCCCCGATAACCCTATCTGGATATTCACCTGTCCTTTTCTCCTGACTCGTTCCTGGGGTCACAACTCTCCTATTTTTCAGCGTCTTTTCCTCCTTTTTTAGCATTGGAATTACTCAATTCTGGATCTGTTTATCATCAAGATTGCTGGAGGTCACTGCTACTATTTTCGGAGAGACGTTTGCCGCCTACTTGACCCGACGACTACCTCGAGCGACGAACACAGATTTTATCTGAGTAAATCGCTGGAGGTAGTACCAAATATCGGTTCTCAAACTGATCGTACTGGCGAAAAGTTTTGTTAGGCAGGAAACTTGAACGGTTGACAAGGGTGAACCTTCCACGGCCAATATCTACGCGGATCGTCAGTTTGCTTTTTCCTTGGGAAGCCACCGTCAGCCCCCAAGGAACCGTTATAAGTCAACCCCCGCCACTATTACCGAAGGACCATGGCAACTACGTCCGATATACACGGATCCTCGCCTGTTCCAACTCTACCACAACCCCATGATACCGGTCGTGTGCACATGTCCTCCATCTCTTCCTCCTCTTCCATATCCGACGCGGAAAGTGAACGAAGGGGCCGCTCTGAACGACCTCGAATGGCCAGTCGAAAGCCCAGTGCGTCAATTCTAGTGCCTCGCGATCATCCAGAAATCGAAATCGAAGAAGAAGAATTTCCCCCCGACGACGCTCGAGCCATGAGTCCGCGTCGCAATTCTGCTGATTTGGAGCGCTTGGGCAAGGAGGCAAGACAGACTTTGCAGGAGTGAGTTTACCGATGCACCGCTGGTAATAGTACCGTGCTAACCTCTGGTTAATAACGTAGACAAGCAAAGGCACTCCAGTCCTCTCTCCAAGCTCTTGCCGAACGTATTGAGGCGGTCAAGTCCGATCATGACAAACTTGAAAGCGAAAATAAATTTCTACAAGACTATATCGGCGGGCTTACTCGCAACATGACCAAGACCGAACTGACGAGATCGAGTACCAGATTGAAGAGATCGCATAAATGATGCGTGCGCCAATCTAAAACCCTCAGCCGACAGGATCAGAGGCCTCGGCGATCGGGTAATTTGATGTCGAGACGATTCATGCCCCGGGCACACTGAATGTCGGCTCACATCGGCCTCTGTCCATCTACACTTCCTCTACACTTTGATCGATACTACACAGCATCTTTGCTGGCTGGATAACACTTTGCGAACTCGATTAGCCGCAAAAATCAACTTCAACATTACAACAGTAACAGAATATTTACGCAAGCGGGGTTTCAGCTGCCGCAGGCCTGCAACTACATTATGACTCTCAGCACACGACATTGTTCGTCTCCAATCTTGGTCGCCTTATCCAAATTATCTGAAGATCTTTCAAGCGGACTCGGCTCAGCGTCGCACCTACCATTGCTCAAGAACAACAATTTTAACAAATAATGACGTTTTCAATCACGCGGCGATCAAGCCAAACTGTACAACAATGCCCTGCTTCAAACAACAAATCGAAGACTGCAGGTAACGGTGTCCTGTGATATGCCCAAGGGAGGGAGAAAGAGTGTGACATCATAGCATGCCATGTGTTGCTGTGGAATTCGTTCCGCCACCTTGAGTCGTGCTTGATTTTCCGACTCTCTATCCTTGCGGCTGATCTTGAGACATACCTCACCTACACTCTGCTGCCTTGCGTTGGGTTCGAATTACGACCCATCGTTTTCTTTCTCGGGCAGCCTTAACTTCATCCTGCCGATATTTCTGCTTCTTTTACCTACCTTTCTCCGCCTCTGCCTCTTATTTTTCTCTCTTTCAGTTACCACGGTGGCCTAGTGTATTTTTGTGGCATAGCACGCTCGGCGTTTGGTTGTGGGATCATTGACCTAGACTTGAATGACTTTGGAGCCGCACTGGACGCATTTGATCTCGAGGTCAGCAAAAATGTCGGGAAAGCATTTTCATGGAGCAGCCACTGAGTTTTTCATCTACTTTTCGCGTGTACATTTGTCCCGTCCAGGTCCGATGGCTGTGTTTGTTTGGCTGTGAAAGACATTTGCTTTACCATACCCAGGGGCGCACAGTTTGATATTAGTATGAATGAATCGAGTTCAATATCAACTTGTATCTTCGGCCTACCTTGACCATGGGGAATCAAGCTGGCATTCTTTCCCTTGCCAGAGGCATTTAATGCAACCAGCGTAAGTCCTCGGTGCATAAACTCATGCTTCATACTGAAGTACCGAGGTGATCGACGCAGTACAGCCGGCGTTGCCACTCTAGTGTCCTAATTTTCTCTCAAAAGTACGATATCCAAGCGCCACATCTCAGGCCTCCCACATACTAGTCAGATCTAACCGATATAGCCAAGATCCAGTGGCGTATATCATGCATGCATGTTACAAACCTACATACTAATATAGACTCTAGTACTGGTCGTTGTAGTACACTAGATAGATCATATATCAACAAGACACTATGCATTGCAAGGACCCGCGATACGGTACATGGGGGCGGCCCCTAAGGCACACCCGGCGCCAGTTCACCACCACTCAGAGACACCACAGCTGAAGCAAGGTAAGGTAATTCAAGACAACGCAATTGACTGCGCCTTCTTGTACAGGACGAAGAAAGAAACAAAGCCAAGTACATCTCTAGAGAGAGAAACAATGACATCACCTTCAAACACCCCCGTCCGCTATGGCAAGCCCGCATCGACGCATCGACGCGTTCTGTATGTATGTGACATGGGTACATCTCCGATACGCCCCCCTGGCGAGCATAATAGGTTCATGATTTTATGTGATAGTAGGCGCATGATAGATATGGCAAGTGTATTATTGAGAATCAGGTGTTCTCACCTGTCGCTATCTACAGGGGCAGGCTGAGATTAAGGATGGCTTCGGGCGCGCCGCATACGTCATGGTTTCAGGATGCGAGGCTGAGGCTCAGTCCTGTGGCAATCGAAGCTTTCGTGAGGATTCGGGTTGATTGATTCATGAAGTTGGATCATGGGATCAATATAGCGGAGAGATGTGTCTGTCGCGTCCTGGGCGTGTCCAAGTCCGATGCCTACACACCGTTGCATAAATAGCTACTATGGAGTCATTGTGCGCTTCAGGTAAAGTTCAACTTTCTTTGATAGCCACTGCGCCTGGGTTTAGATCTAATTTCGAGCTAAGGCGAAGAATCAAACGCCGTGCGTGGCACAAAATACGTAGATAGGGGAAACCAAGACAGGATCCGTGACGACAAGTCCAGGACCTTCGGGGGGTAAATATTGGGGGACTTGGTGGAGAGCGCGATTCTGTAAGACAGAAAGGTATTCTTTGGGTAATTGAGGTGATAAGCAAAATTGCAAGCGAGAAAATGAACAAGATGGGTAAACAAGATGAACGACGGGGACCACGGATAGAGAACAAGTGCATCGAACCAGACGCCGGAGAGAACTCTGAAGCAGCGCAAGCTGACTGTAGACGCGAAAAGGAAAAAGGGTCCAAAGATCGTTATCACGCAGTCGAACCTCCATCCCTGGGCCGAAATCCTCGAAGAGGTCTCCAGCCTAGAGGACTACTGTGACGCGACTGAGAGCATGCATCTCATTCCCGATCTCGCTCATGCGCTTCAGTTGTACTATGCGCTAACAAGCAAGTCTCTCACCCTTGTTGGCTCTATCCGCGGTCGGACGTGAGTCCTCCATCTTTCTTTTTTGTTTTTTCTTGTTTATTCAGCGGGCTTCTCGGCCTCGGCGGCAGGGGCCTCCTCCTTCTTCTCGGCGGGAGTGGTCGACTCAGCAGCTGGCTCGGCCTCAGACGAGGTCCAGAGAGTCTGACTGCATTAGCAAATATTCCTTAAGAAACGTCCAAAGGAAAAGCATCTTACCAGGTTATCTCTGAGAAGCTGCATGATGAGAGTGGAGTCCTTGTAGCTCTCTTCGCTCAGGGTGTCAAGCTCTGCGGCGAGTCAGTCATCGTGCAACTCCAATGTTCCTTATCGAGGACATTGATTTGACATACCAGCAATGGCATCATCGAAAGCGAGCTTGGCAAGGTGGCAAGCCTGGTCGGGAGAGTTGAGGATTTCGTAGTAGAAGACGGAGAAGTTAAGAGCCAATCCAAGGCGGATGGGGTGAGTGGGAGCAAGGTCGGTCTGAGCGACTTCGGTAGCGCTCTTGTAAGCCTCGAGAGAGGCATCGGCGGCGGCCTTGCGGCGGTCGCCAACGGCGAACTCGGCAAGGTAACGGTGGTAGTCACCCTTCCTGTTGATTGGAAAAGACGGAAAATCAGTACAGTTGCCCCCTTCTTCGTATTCTGGCAGAGGATAGAGAAGACGTACATCTTATGGTAGAAGACCTTGGACTCGCCGCTGGCAGCAGAGGGGATCAGGTGCTTGTCCAGAACCTCCAGGATGTCATCGCAGATCTTGGCAAGCTCGGCCTCGATCTTCTGGCGGTACTCCTTGATCAGAGCGACCTGGGACTCGTTGCCCTTCGACTCCTCCTTCTGCTCGATCGAGGTGACGATTCTCCACGACGCACGTCTGGCACCAATGACGTTCTTGTAGGCAACAGACAGAAGATTCCGCTCCTCAACGGTGAGCTCTACATCGGAAGAGGCAACAACCTTCATGTTCTCGACCATCTCTGAAGCGAAGCTGTTAGTCAGAGCCTCAGATGGATTAGGGTGGAACTTCAGATGACGAACCTTCGTAGCGCTCAGCCTGCTCGGCGAGCTTGGCCAGGTAAACAGCATCTTCGTGACCCATTGTAGATGAGGTTCTGATCAGCAAAGACAGTTAGCAATAATTTATCAGTGTGAACAAAATTAACGGTCAAAACAGCAATCTCGTCTGGTTGTGAGGGTTGTCCGAGTAGCCGTGGGAAGCTCGATCATGTGAAAAAGGGCGAGGGGCAGTATGACGGCAGTCACAGGGCCGCAAGTGAGGCTGCGAAAACAAGTTGGTGATTCGACGGGCGCGGATGTACAATACCCCTCCAAACTCTCCCATCTTGAGGCTCCCATTTCGACACCCTTGGGCAAAATATTGTGATTTGCAGCCGATTCTTTCAAAACTATGAATCATGTAGCCGGAAGCAGTCATGAAATGAGGTTGATATTTTGTATGCTGCACTAGCGCCCCCTCCCTCAGGAGAACCGTTCGTATGCGTCGCTGGAAGGTGAGTTTCATAGCGCTCCCATTCCGACGGACATGGGAGGGGTGCGAAGCGGTCGTCAAAACAAGATCTGATCCTGCGATTACACTTTATGGCGGTTGAATGGCGACTAATTCCAAGCCTGCACTTCCAGACGAGATTTTTGGGCGACTTGCAGCAGTAATGATAAGGTGCAATGTGGTGGTGATGAGATCGATCATCATTGGGGAAACAAGGCTCAGGGAAAAAGGAGGGGGAATATGCGGAAGAAAACAGAGAATCGAACTCACCTAATTAAACGGGTTGAAAAGGAGGTTTTTGGAAAATGAGAAGTAGATAAATTGAGGGAAGGAGAGTGAGGTTGTTGGGAGTTTTGGAGGTAGTAATTTGGAGTTGGAAATAGAAGATGGGGGAAGGAAGTTGAAGTGGGAGGGGAAAAGAGAGAGGGAGAGGGCAGGGAGAAGGGGGGAAGAGGGGAACTAGTTGTGGTGGTGGTAATAGTAGTAGGGTAGAAGTAGGAGTGCCGCTGCTGGTTCTGGTACTACTACTACTACAGGTAGACTACACTATTTGGCAGTAGTATCTAGTCACAGAGGAAGAGGCTGCTTGCTGTCTGGCTGGGAGAAGCACAACAGAATCCAAGAGAACAATGCAGTAATTTGTCTCCCCCTTCTCAACAACGCGTGATTTGCTGCTTGTTTTCACTATCCCTAGAGAGGGAGGGATTGTGCGGCCGTTGATAAAAATTTGAAATTCTCCTTGAAAAGATGCTGTCGTCTTGCTCTTTTTACAGCTCTCTTTCAGAATTCCTACAATCCCTTTCTTCACTGCTAATATCTGGTTCTCCTGTCTCCTTTTTCATCAAAGCTGCCAGACTCCCTCCCTCTTCTCTCCAGACCATCTCTTGGTCATTCGTGTGGTTCGGTGGGCCATCCATCGTCATCCCTATTTCACGCCCGCCAATCGTCCCTCGTGTAGGAGAGATAGGATCCTCCTTTCGTCCTCCGGGACTTGAATTGTTTGATTAGCATTATCTATCTAGTCTACGGAATACTGATTGATTTGAAGCTCTCCTGCAAACTGAGTGCACCTCACTGAAGACGATACATAAATATCCTAATACTTTATAATATTAGATTTCACTGTGTGGATTCCACTGGAAGATAGCAGCAACAGCTCTTGACGACCTTACTCCAGACTCTTGCTCCAGGCCCTGTTCCATGGTTATCAAAGCCATGCACCCGCAAATACACGAGTAGTTCTCTCGGTTGATAGTAGGTAGGAAGTCGGTGATCAGGAATACAATGATAATAGTAGATTCTTGAAGAGTCCATTAGGAAGAGCTTCACCTTCAAGTTGCGCTGCTGAATGTCAGCTAGTAAATAATAACCCTTCGCGATCCTCGTCCTTATCGCCTACTTTTCGCCATAACGAGGCTCGAACGTAAATAATAATAGTTCAATTTTAGCCTCCATGACAATCTAGACGCGCTCAACAAAATTGGTTTTGGTTCACCTGACCTTGTCGGACACAGATCAAGTAAATAGGCGATCCAATCCCACACAAGTACAAACTGAGCAAGCAAGCATTTACGCTGACTCAACATTATCACATGATCTGTTGGGCTCTTTAATGTCGTCATAGGTGATTTCCCCCGGCCGACGGCATTAGTCCCTTGAAGCCTGACTTGGGAGAGCCGGAGAGGTTGATTGACAGGCATCACTGGCAAGCTAACCCAACTGAGCTGTGAGGTACTCAAGCCACCACTACCAACCACTCCTCATAAGAGCCATCTTTCCTCCTCATCATATTCTCCGTCACACGCCAGTTTCCATTTCCTACCCTCTTTCTTCTATTCCGCTCTCATAACCTCCATCCCAACATGCTCCGCCAATCTATCCGTCCCCTCGCAACCGCCAACCGCGCCCTCACCCGCTCCTTCTCTGCTCTTGCTCCCAGAATGGGTGAAGGCGATACTGGTGCTCCTCGCGCTGGCGGTACTCAGCACGGGTATGTCTCTTCCCTTTGTATTTCTCTTCATTCATCGTCTGGAGTACGCCGGCGCCGGCGCTTGCGCTATCCGTTAAACAGATGACATCACTCATTTCCGAGCGAAGCTATTGAGAAAGTGCTAACCGATCGATTACCTCCAGGGACTCCTTCACACGCCGGGAAGCTGCACAGGAAAGCTTGTACATCCATGAGAAGGAGAAGGAGAAGTAGGTGTCCTGTCTTGATTTTCGCTGCCGGACTTCCGGCAATGGGTTGATGAATAGCATACTAATTGTCCGATTGCCAGGCTCGCAGCCCTCAAGAGAAAAATCCAGGAACAACAAGAGCACCTCAATGAGCTTGATAAGCATCTGTAGGTCACTCTGAATTATCTTTCTTCTCGTCTATTCAACTATCAAGCGACAAGTGGCTAACCTTGTTCTATCTGCGCAGTGAGGAGCTCACCCGGAACCAGGGCGGCGAGAAGAACTAAATTCGGACATCCTCTGCCATATATGCACGTGTTAAAATCAAGAGATTATCTAACGGTGTAAAGCACACTCGCTGTTGCCTTTCACACTGTCATTAATGACCAATGTCCACTCTTCCCATGTAATTTGTCCGACTGCTGTCTGGCCGCAAATCATAAGAAGTATCACTATCGAGGAATATCACTATCTGGAAACCGTGTGAAAGCCTAGAATAAAGTACTATCTGTCTAGCCCTGGAATAGCCTCATCCTACGGAACGAAGTCGTAATCGCAAGCAGTAACCGTGAGCTTGGCGATGAACTAGCTCAAATCGTCACAAAGCCATTATGCCTAGTATCGAAATTACAATCGCCATACCGATCCATCGTCTCCGATTTCCCTCGCTCTGGTAATCAAAACATGAATAAGGAGATCCGATCACCGCCGTCCCATGTAGGAGCGATAGAAATCATCTGCCGCACTTCCGCCGCCCATCCCAGAGCTGCTGAATCCATGACCAAATCGGGATGACAATGCATGGCCGGATTTTTGGGCGGCGCTGACCTTTGCCTGGAGCTCAGATGTGCCCTGGTCGATGAGCTGCAGTTGAGAAAGATGCGAGTTGAGGATGCGCACAATTTGAGAAATCTAGGCAGGTTCGTTAGCACAATTGAGACCAACTGAAATGATACCGTCGGAAAACGATCATAAATGTACATACCGGTTCATCGGCCTTGTTGGTCTTGCTTAGGGTAGCCGAGGCACCATTGACTTCTTCAATCATGCTCGTCAAATCCTTGCCCATTTCATCCAACTGCTCGGACAGTCTTTCGGCCAGTTTGTAACTATTGCCAGAATTAGCAGCTGCCATTTGAATCGCGTATTCAAGGAGCAATATCACATACGTTCTTTCACGTTCCTGATCCGGTCCCTGGAGGGCTTCGCCAGGTCCCACTTGTTTCGACATCATCTCATCCACCTCACGCTCATACCGATCTAACCACGAGCTAAGCTCTTCCTGTTGCCCTTCAACAGATGCGAGCTGGCGCTCAATTTCCTGCGTGGCCCGATCGGCGTCCACTGTACTGCCATAAAGCTTTTGGACCTTTGAAGTATTCTCCACCAGCATACGGTCCCATTCCGCAACCTTCTCGGCCTGCTCTCGGAATTCTTTCTGGTACTTGGTCAAATCCGTAGCCCACCTCGTGATAATCTCGTCCATGGTCTTGTTCTTCAGGCGAGACTGCGCCGGAGGCGTTGGGCCGACGGTCGATGCACCAAGAGCAGTACCTCCAGCCGTTGTGGTCGTCCCGGCAGCGGTTCCAGTAGTGGTGCTGCTTGTCGATGTCGCCGGCCCGGAAGTCGCTGTGAGCGATGGCTTGGCACCACCAGTGGTTGCAGCAGTGCTCGGAGCCTGTGTAGAAGGTGTGGACTCAGCTGGTTTACCAAACAGTCCGCCGGTCGCCGCTGCGGGTTGAGAAGCGGGAGCGGTGGTGGTTGTTGCGGGACCTGTTTCCGCAGGCTTGGACGCACCCAGTCCAGCAAACAGACCACCTCCAGCCGGAGCAGCCGCTGGCGTACCTGATGGGGTTGCGGATGTAGTACCTCCAAGACTTGGGAATAGTGATTTTTGCGGAGTGTCAGATGATGCGGTCAAGGCTGTAGAGGGTTGGCTGGTCGTGGTTGTGGTAGCTGCGCCCAGAGACGGGAAAGCAGGTTTCGTCCCTTGATCGGCGCCAGCAGATGGCATCTGGAAGAGTGGCGAGCCTTGAGCTTGCCCGGCGGGTGCGGCCGGGGCAGCTCCAAAGAGGGGTTTCGCAGCACCGCCAGCTGTGGTTGTCGGGGTTGTTGATTCCGCAGGTTTGTCCTTGGCTGCATTGCCGAACAAACCACCGCCACTGGGTGCCGACGGAGTTGTTCCGAACAGTGGTTTTTGTTGGGCGTTTGATCCGAAGAGACCACCCCCGGTAGTTTGTGACTGTTGAGCTCCTCCAAAAAGTGTAGGCGTCCCGGCAGTCGCTGGGCCCGTTGTGGCTGTGGGAGAGGCTGTCGATGCAGAAGTAGTAGCTGCGTTCTGTCCGCCGAAGAGACCGCCTGGTTTCTGAGCAGCCTGCCCGAAAAGCGACTGTCCCTGCCCGGCTGCGCCTCCTTGTGGCGGAGGGCCAGCAGGTGTGGTAGAAGTGTTGCCGAAGGGCGAGGCTCCGGATGGCGCAGGGGTGGCCGCGGCGCCTCCAAATATATTTCCAGCAGGCTTTGCGCCGCCCCCAAAGAGAGCATTGCCCCCGGTTTGCCCAGAAGCAGGAGTCTCTCCTAGTTTGGGAGTCTGCGATCCGCCACCAAACAAGGAGGGCGACTGAGGTGTGCTACCAGGCTTGGATTGGGTTCCAAAACTAAACGCAGGCGTATTTCCGGTCGCTGTGCCGCTGCTCGCAGCACCAGCACCACCACCGAACAGAGTATTGCCCGATCCCCCCGCCGCAGGTGTAGGTGCCGATCCGAATAACGAGGGTGTAGAAGTGCCGCTAGAGGAAGCTCCTACATTGCCAAAGAGACCACCTCCCGTAGTGGTGTTGGGGCTATTCTGATTGGAGCCAAAAGCGTTGCCAGCAGTTCCAAACAGACCTCCACTTGAGGCGCCGCTGGAGGCCGGCGCACCGAAATTAAATGAGTTGGCCATGACGAGAAACGTTCGGCGCGGGGGATTGTCAGGGCTGCCCTGGTGACCGTCAGAAGGGACGCAAAGAAAAACAGCAGGGTACTAGGAAAAATCAAAACGAGGGAGAAACTTACTGCGCCCGGAGAAAATAAAACCTGTCACGGCAGGATTTGGAAGAAATGTGGTGACAATCGTTATTGAAGAAGCTTCGCTCAATTGCAGTAATGGTAATAGCAATGGCAAGCAACGAGGTGAAGCTTTATGCTGTTAGCTGGAGTACCAGGTCCTTTCTTTGGGAGGGAAACGCGCGCTTCTGTCCGTACCTTAGTATTATTGGCGGCTGGCGTCTAGGTAGTTGACACCTCAGGCCAGCCGGCACGTACTTCTCTGAGTGCCTCAGGCAGATGTTCGAGACTCCCATAGACCTGGTCATCGACAACAACTATATATTGATGACAACGTCACCCAAAGCAAGGCATCCCTTTCTCACCTATATATTTCATTGTTTCCTTCCTTCAAACATACTTCTTGCCTCTACGGACCGTTTCTATATGACATACTGCGGGAAATATTGACTTCTCTTAAATGTCAGAGCGGCTCTCCCGTCCGTCCAGTCCATATCTGGAGCCCCCGAGGAGGAGTGTTGAGTTGGAAGACTCGGGGGCTCAAGACCCAGGTAAGGGCTTTACAACTTTCCCTTGCTTTCGCGGGACAATTCGATTTACATGATTAATCTGGATCCCTCAGGAGTTCACAACAGTGATGATGAACATTTTTCAGACGCCAGCGAAGGCCACCAGCGCTCTCATTCCCGCCCACAGTCCGGTCGGGCGTCCCCTATCCCGTTGACTCGAGTTGAGAGAGTAGACGACCGACCCGCACACGGCGATATTCCCGGTACAGCTGCACATGAGAAAAGGCAACAAGACGCTGTCCCTGATGAAATTGAAATCATCCCGGAGGGGTCACGAAGCAGGAGCTCGTCCACTTCGGGGTCGCAAAAGCGCCCATTGACTCCGGGCGGGTCGCCCATCCCTCGGACAATTGTTGAAAAGGTTGATATAAATCAACCAAGCCATGGGGACGTCCCTGGAACGCTTGCATATGACAAGCGTAGAGCGGACGCAGTACCAGACCTTGTCATCAAAGTGCCAGAACCGGATATTGATAACCCGTCGGATCATGTTGAATCAAACGAGCCTGAATCTGTCGCCGGCACGCAGGTCCCTGCAACAGTGGTCTCACAAGTAGATTCAACAGCAACTGAAGGCGCGCCTTCCAGCCTACAAGCTCATCGGAGGCGCCCAAGTGATGCCACTCCAGATGTGATACAAGAGATTGCAGACGCACCAGGTAAGCTTCGAATCAACTTCCTATCACAGAGCGTCTCAGGGGACCATTGACCAATTCAGATCTGCCCAATTCATTTTCGACAAGTAGCTCCGCACATCAAGATCACACCTCACGAAGAGGCTCGTTAACGAGTGAAAATGTCAATCATGATTCAGGTGATGTTGAGGACGACTTTGACTACGAGGACAACGCCGAACCCGAAACTCCTCAGGATGAAGCAGCTGCGGACGAGTTTGATGACTTCGCAGAAGAGCAAGAGTTGGCAGATGACGACTTTGGTGACTTTGACGATGGCTTTCAAGAACCGGATGGAGAGACTGCTGAGCCCGAACCGATTGAGCCCCAGCAGCCTCTCCCACTTCCTTTAGCTGTGAGTAGTCCTCTGCAAAATGTATCAGAAGTGGCTTCAGTATCAATTGAGCCATTCTTGCGCACATATATGCTAACATTGATTGGCAGCCTCCTATTATAGATTTCGACACCTTCCAGTCTCTTCCCGATCTCCACGCCGCCTTGGATCAATATCTTGACAAACTCTATCCCGCTTCCAAAAATGTTTCATCGCTTCCCCCCTTAGAGCCAATCCAAGATGCCTCCTCCATCTTCAGTACTGAGCGATCCTTGTCACTTTGGTCTCAGCTCGTCGCACCACCGCCATTGCAGCCGCAAAACTGGGTCAAGTCTCGAATTCGCCGTCTTTTCCTGGTTTCTTTGGGCGTTCCTGTTGACCTGGATGAGATACTACCGGCTTCAAAGCAAAAGAAGCTCGTGCTTCCATCTATCAATCTGTCAGATACTGCTGGATCTGCTGTTCAGTCGCGATCGCAGAGTCAGGCCAGGAAAAGCGGCTCACAAGACGGCATTGACAGCCCCACAACGTCTGGTCCAGCAGCTCGGCATCGAACATCTCGTCGTCGTGACCGGTCTCCGCCGCCTGAGCTGGATCTGTCGGCGGTGCGGCGACTGTGTGCCACGACCGATGCAGCATTGGACGGGCTGACCGACACAGAGTTGAGAGGACATGTCAAGGAACTGGAGCAAGTCACACTTCTGGCCAGTTCTGTCCTTGAATACTGGCTGAAGCGCCGAGATGGACTTGTCAGTGAGAGGGAGGCATTTGAAGGCGTGATAGAGAACCTTGTCAACCATGCAAGGCGTGTGAGGAAGTGAAAACTACGGGCAATATCATATAATACGGGGTTCTTTCTTTCTTGTCTCTTTTGGATACTATCTCTCGGTCGACTCATGGGAGAAAAGCGCTCGATACCAATCTTATTCTGTTCAGCGCGAGGTCGAAACCTCGCCATATCCTGTCCTCATGCATGTTGGGTATATCTTCGTCCGAGTTCGGGTGATGAAGGCTTCTTTTGTCGTCAGATAGACATCGTCGAATTAAAGTGTATGATATCATTAATTAATGGTGTTATCAACGGATTTTTATCCTGAACTTAGCCAGATACATCAGTCCATGCCTTGGAATCTCCGCATTTGCCAATCTCCGGGCTAGACTTTCCTCATCTTTGGCCCCCATATAACCCCATTCAAATACGGCTCGTTTCTCCCAAACATGCGTGCGACGATGCGAGATTATCGCCAAGATGTCCTCCATCCCATTGCCTCAGCACTCGAAAGAAATTACCAGAATTCACCTCGCTGACTCTGAAATAAGCAGCCGGCAAATCAATTCTCATAATCTTCAGCGTGCCATCGAAGCACTTCACCAGGATGGTGTTGTCGTCGTGGAAAATGCAATTCCTCCTTCCTACCTGGACCAGCTCAACACCCTCATGATTCCTGACGCTCACACACTCTACGAGAAAAGATCTACGCACCGCAACTTCGGCCCCGAAACGGGGAACATCCAGCAAGAAGTCCCCGTCCAAAAGGCCATTGTCCGATTTCGCGAGCAGATACCCGATTCCGAGGAAGCGCAGAAGCAGAATCCCTTATCTACCATCATCGCAAACCCCTTCGCCACCGCTATCATCGAGTGCATGCTAGGCCCTAGGCCCCAGCTCCGATTCCTCAGCGCAAACACGGCCTTCAAGACCAAAGAGGCAGGTCGTCAGCCGCCGCATATCGACGTCGCGTTTGACTTTCCCCGTGTTCCGTTCGGCTTCTGCGTGAATGTGAATCTGGTTGACACGGCTGCTACGAATGGCGCGACTGAGCTCTGGCCTGGGACGCACACCGGCACTGATGTGTCGGTGCTGAGGCCCGATAATGATGGAGTGATTCAGGAGGAGCTGGTGGAGGCCCGGCGCAAGCTCTGTCCGCCGGTGCAACCTGTACTACCCAAGGGGTCAATAATTATTCGGGACTTCAGGTTGTGGCATGCTGGGATGCCGAATCGGACGGATGAGCCGCGGGTGATGCTTGTCACTGTGTTGTTTGCACGCTGGTATAGGAGTGAGCTGAAGATGAGACTCCCGGAAAGTTGTAGAGGCGAGATTGAATGGGGTGATTTAGAAGCATTTGTGGACTGGATGGGAAAGGATTATGATTATTTGCAGGGTGCTCATGATCATGACTTTGTTCTCCTGCCATAGCGTCCAGTAATTGCCTGGCTTCTTTTGTATGGCACTGGGAGACAGTACGACATAGAAATTTAAGTCAAGCATATAATAAACAGAATTGAAGCCAACACAATGACACCTAGACTATTCCCTAAGTTTTAATATGTTTCATTAGAACATAGCTAGTTCTGTTGCTCCTTTCATGCTTATCGAATGATACCAATCTTGCTATGATAATGGAAGACCCACTGTCAACTGTCCCAATCAACCGGCGAAACATCGGCCCGCAAAGATTTTCTCCAAAGCATCCGAGATGCATAAGTTGACACGAACAGTCCCAACGCCCTAACCTCGCCTCTAATTCCCTCTGATCGAAATACTTGGTTTGAACCCTGAAAATCGATCATCAGCACCAATCATCAGCTACAATGGGTGTCGCCAAGAAAACTCGCAAGTTCGCACAGGCAAGTTAAGTCCAGAAAACACCACCATACAGCCAGCCAGCAGCATAACTAACCCAAGCAACGAAACAACAGGTCAAGCGGGCCATCAGCCAGCGCGACAACCGTGTCAAGCAGCCCTTGAACGCCAAGAAAGAAGAGAAGAAGCCCCAGGGCGAAGAACTCACCCGGCACATTCCCGTCGCACCGTCGAACATGTTCTTCGCTGCCAATACCGCCCTCGGTCCGCCGTACACCGTGCTCGTGGATACCAACTTTGTTTCGCATACGATCCGCGCGAAATTGGATATGTTGCCTGCTATGATGGATTTGTAAGACTATTGCTTTGCTACATGGCGACTTTACACGAACAAGACTGACGAGTGTGGCTAGGCTATATGCCAAGTGCATCCCGACCTTCACAGACTGCACCATTGCCGAATTGGAGAAGCTGGGCCCGAAGTTTCGGCTGGCGCTGAGGGTCGCGAAAGATCCGAGATGGAATAGACTGCATTGTGATCACGCTGGTACTTATGCTGATGACTGCATTGTGGACCGGGTAAGGCTGCTTTTCCCCGCCCACCTCCTTCGGAGTGTCATGGTTTGGTAGACTTTTTCTAATTTCGATTCGGGATGATAGGTCATGAAGCACAGAATCTACACCGTTGCTACGAACGATAAAGACCTTGTGCGGCGCATCCGCAAGATACCCGGTGTGCCGATCATGAAGGTTGCCAGAGGCAAATATGTTATCGAGCGGCTACCTGACAGCTTCGACTGAGCGGCTTGAAAATTCTTACGAAACTTTCCTGTCGACGGTCAGATGCCGCACCAGAGTATTGATTGTCATTTTTGCACATCATTGCGCTGTGTCTCGAGCTTCAAGGCGGATATCAACCATCTGGAACTGCTACAGCGTCCCCTCCGAGGCAGTTCGAGCATTCTCAGTTGGACTGGGAGGAAATAACAAAGATGCGTTTCTCGATTCACAAGGGTTGGATCAAGAGTTGCTTCTACGCATGTCGCTGGCTACAACTCATCTCGCCCTGCCAGCAGCCAGCGGGGCCTGGCTTCCTCATCAGGTGAATGCCTTGATGCGCGCAATCTCTAGGCGGGTTTGGGACGGTGACGGGGCACTGTGGCACGCTTTTCATTTCTGGTACTATTATACCCATCGCAGCGGTTGTCGTATCCATCTCATCTGCGTCAATTATATACATCTCTCTGTTTCTCATACCGAAACTTCCTCCCGTTCTCAATGGGATGTGATTTCGCTCTAGTTTTCAAAGGCAGTTGTCACCGCTCATCGGTCCAGAAGCCTTCAAAGACAAAGTGTCTCAATACAACGAAAAATATATTCAATTTCTGCGCAAGAACATGGAATTGGGGTATCTTGTGCTGTAAACCAAATCAAAAACACCCATCAAACGCACCACCATGCAGATCAGAAAGTAATCAACTCCTTCGTAAAGTCAGCGGTCCTGTCAAATCACGTAACTAATCGAGTTCGATGACCAAAGATGCCGAGGATTCGCGAGATGCTAGCGATTCTCGACCAGCACCTTCTGTCTTCGGCCTCTGAGTCGCGAGAGGTGAAACAACGCCCTCACGTTTCCGTTTCAATGTACCGCCTTCGCGTACTTGTGCAAGCTCCTTTTCAGATGAAGTGCTTTCCCCATCACTCTTGAGCTCCCAAGATCCGTCCGCCTTGATCTTGATTGCTCTAGCTCCCTCAAGACGACCCGTGTGTAGAAGATCGGCACGCACTTCACTAAGGAAGCCATCGACGATCAAATACTGAGGACGGGCGTCTGCGCCGCAGATCGGGCATTTCCAACTCTCCTTCAAGACAGCTTTACCCGTCTTGGAGGCCCTGGTCATGATGTATGTCTCGAGGTCAAAGCATTCCACGTGCTCACACGTGATTCCGCGAGCAGGGACGTTGAATATTTGAGCCATGAACGGGTCCACTAGATTGACAGTGAGGTAGTCACTGACAATACTTAATTCATCGTCGGCAGTACTGGAGGAAAGGCGACGACGAATCCGCTCACGAGACTGGGGTGCGGGTAGGGCCCGAGCGAGCTTCCTCACTTGAGTAAAACTGAGGGTATCCATGACCTCCACGGCCAACGCATATACTAGGTCTCTGCTTTCGGCGGCGCTGCGGATGAAATGCAGGGTGATAGTATTCAAGCCTTCTTTTAGATAACCACTGATGTCCAGGGGAATATCTTTGCCGTTGTGAAATTTGCGGCGAACATAGAGTTCTACACCGTTCACAAAGATGTAAATAACACTGGGCCATACAGATTCTGTGAGACACCAAACATGCTGGCTCACCTCACTCGCCGAGGGCGAAATGCGAATACACCGCAGACGATAGATCTGGCTACCATCAACAAGGGATCGCACTAGACGTTGACCAGTGTCTCGAGGCAAGATTCGAGGAAGCCGCTCAAAGTCTGCTCGGGAAAGAGAAAACTGCCATTCAAAAGCAGACTCCGTCTGCCCCAACGATGTCGGCGGTACAACGAATGATTTCAAGAAATGGAACAGATTTGTCTCCTTATCAGCTTTTTCTCCCCCTGCTGCCGAAGGGGTCCATTTGACAAGTGGATCGCGGAGATGTGCCTGATGTAGGCCATGGCGGAGAGGGTGAGGCCGAGTTGTGGTAGAGGGTATGGGCCCCGGTGGAGGAAGGAGCGGCTGTGGGATCGGCGGACTTTGCTGTGGTTGCTGCACCAGACCTTGCGCCTGCCGTGTTTGAGTAGCAACGCGATGAACAGGAGCTACGTTTTGCATAGCCTGAGGTGAAGGCTGTGCCGCAATTTGGCGGGCATTCTCAGAAGGCGGGTGGGATACTATTTGCGGCTGATGTCCAGTAGGTGCAGGTCCAGATCCGGGTACCGGTGAATGAGGAACCGTGCCTGTCATCTGCGAAGCTGGCCCTTGGGAGGAAATGTCAAGTCCCCGTGCCTGCACGAGGTTTGGCCGTGTAGGTAATGGATGTTGGGGTCTCTGACCATTCAATGGCATTGGAGGCCCGGCACGATTCATAGGACTAGTGTGAACAGGAATTGGCTGGGTCCGCAGTTGAGGGCTCTGTACTGGTACTTGCGGGGACAGCATCTGAGGGCTAGGGACCGCGACATATGTGGTCTGCCCTGCAGGGCCAACGAGCTGCATTGAGCGCTGTGGCAAGGGCCAAAGCGTAAACAGGCCATCTTGTTTGCACCAATAAAATTCAAGGATTTCAGGGATCGTCATCAGTGCCTCGT
>JAABUG020000003.1:539951-629092 GCA_011319215.2 Scortechinia acanthostroma
GCTCACACAATGCGTTCCAACAGCCTTTTCCTGCTCGCCAGTCTGGCGAGCTACGTTCTCGCTCTTCCCACCGACCTGGAGACCCGCCACCTGAAGGTGGGCGCTGACGTTGATATCGGTGATCTCTCCATTGGCGCTGGCATTTCGATCGGTCACGGTCTCGATTTGAGCGGGCTCATCGGTGCTATCCTTGGTGGACACGCAAGAACATCCACCCTCCTTGCCGGTCTGAGTGCTCAGGCAGCCGCTGCCCTACAGGGAGGTGCGCTGGGTTGCAAGGCCGGTGCCATCCATGCCGCCGCCAGAGCTGAACTGGCCGCCTGGCTCCGTGCTGAGGCCGCCGCCGAGCTCGATGCATCGATCAAGGCATCCCTCCTCCACTGGTGTGAAGGTGGCGCCTCCGTCACCCTTGACGTGGACGTCTGCGCCGGACTTTCAGTGCTGATCCCCACTTGCGCTGACATCGCCGCCAAGGGCGACCTCTTCGTTACCATTGAGGGTATCTTCTCCTCCGCCGAGGTCGCCGCGAATGTTGTCCTGAGCGCTTCCGCCCAGGCTTCTTTGTCTGCATTCCTCTCTGCGTCCGCCGGCGCCGCCCTCGACGCCAAGGTTAAAGCTGGCCTCGGCCTTTGCGCTGGCGGCGGTGTCTTCGTCGACCTGGCCGCCGATGTTCAAGCCGCCCTCAAGCTCTGGCTCGCCAGCTCTGAATGCAGCCTGTCTGCTTCTCTGAAAATTGCCGTTTTGGCTTGGTTGGAGGGTAAGGTTGGCGCCGACGTCGTTGCCATTGGTTCCCTGCCCAGCGGTGGTCTGGCAACGATCTCCGCCGGTGCTTCCATCGCCGCCCTTGTCGAGGAGACTGGCATCCTCTCCGCCAGCGCTCAGGCTTCTCTCGCCGCCTTCCTCGAAGCTGATATTTCCGCTGGTCTCGATGCTTACGTCCAGGCTGCCCTCGAGGCTTGCGCCAAGGGCGGTGCCGCCGTCTCCCTTGATGTTGAAGTTCGTACCGCTCTCGTCGCTTGGCTCACCAGCTCGAGCTGCTCGCTCGGCGCTGAGCTCAAGGCTGTTGTTCTGTTCTGGCTTTCATTCGCTGTTGAGGCCGATCTCGCCGTCAGCATGTCCACTGGTCTCCTTGGCGAGCTTACTACCTTCCTCATTGGCACCATCGAGGCTACTCTTGGCGCTGTCTTCCGCGGCGTTGTTTCTCTTCTGATCTCCGGCGAGAGCATGTCCACCCTGTCTATTGACGCTCGTGCCCAGCTCGCTGCTATCCTTGGCGGTGCCGCCGGCATTGAAATCGACGCCAGCATTGAAATTATCCTCATCGGATGGCTTACCGGCGCTGGCCACCTCCCCGGCGGCTCCAGCTTCACCAGGATCCCTGGCCTTCCCTCAACTCCTGCCGTTCCTGTTACCGATGTTCCTTCCGTCCCTGCTGTGCCCTCTGGTTCCAGCATTCCCAGCGGTTCTGCTGCCTCCGGCTCCGTCCCCAGCGGCTCCGTTCCCTCTGGTGCCTCCCCTACCGAAGCCCCCAGTGGCACTGTCCCCACCGTTCCTGAGGCTTCCGAGACTCCTTGCGACACTCTCACCTCCGAGACCGTGATCCCTATTGCCACCAACACTGAGGCTGGTCCCGTCCCCTCCGGTGCTTCTCCCACTGGTGCTCCCAGCGCTTCCGTTCCCACCGGCACCGAGGCCTCCGAGACCCCTTGCGAGACCTTTGTTTCAGAGACCGTTGTCCCCGTCGCCACTCTCACCGAGTCTGGCCCCGTCCCCTCTGGTGCTGCCCCTACTGGCGCCCCCAGCGCTTCCGTTCCCTCGGCTCCTGCCATCACCGCTGCTCCTACCGCGGTGCCTTCTAAGGGTCCCAAGGTGATCACCATCACCACCACCGTCAGCGTTGCTGCCTGCTACTAGATTTGATCTATTGCTCGTCAAGATCGGTCACAACTCATGAAACGATGGAAACGGGAGAAAGGGTGCAAAGACTTGTACATAATTAATGCTAATTTTAATTCTGTCTGCTCTATATCATCGAGCTGTATCGGGATCGTGAACTTGAGCTGGACGTCGTGGCACCATATCACTTATTCATTTTGATTTTTCTTCATTGCCAACCAAGTGAGGTACATTTCTCACATGGATAGATCAGGCTTTAACCTTCTTTATTATCAAACTGATTGTTAGAGAGACAGTGAATATCTACTGCGTAGCCTAGAGTCATCTCTGTCTTTAAATAGGTTCACTACCTTTGTCTCCGCTACTCATCACTGTCTCCCTCACTTGGTCAGTTCATTGCTAGATAGCACCAATCCATCCTTCTCCTCTCACTTCTCCTGCCCATACGATGCTGTAGATAGCTACAACGGCCTTCCCTCGATATCCAGACCGCCCCGTTTTGAAGCACCTGCACCCTTGTCTTGGCCAATGCCGAGGATTCAAGGATTCAAGAAGGAAGCTCTAGGCAGGTCAATAAATACTATTTTAGCCGGCAGGATTCCTCCGCAGCGGATTAGACGGATCTTGGGACTACCAGTCTAGACTCTAGAGGCCGCTCTCATGTTTCATATTCCATGGAATACGGTTCTATTTCATATTTCATGGAATACGGTTCTATAAGCTTATGGGGAAGAGCAGTCTAGATCATGGCCATGCGCGGAGAATAAGGGAAGCAGATGGTGCCATGCTTCTAGCCTCTACTTCCATCATCTCGCAGGAATGCATCACTCGATAAGACGTGGTCGTACATGTATCTAACGGCTCCTTAGCTTAGGTGCATACTCCTACCCTGACAAAATTCATCTTTCTCCTGTTTGCACTATTAATGGTAGATGCGGTGTAAGGACATTTCGATCAGCATCATCATGCTCATCACGCTGATTGTAATCAGAACTGGGGAAGCAAACGGGAAGGTACTCCGTAGGCTGCGACGCATGCATGCATGATGTAGCAGGGATTGCTGATTGCAGAGTGCAGACTGCCGTTGATCACTGCAGTAGTACGTGTTTGATGAACGATATGACAGTCGGCATCCACTTTACCAACGAGACTATTGGACTAGCCTCGAGGATCTAGCCTCTAAGTAGCAGGGAGCGCGGGATAAAGGATGAAGGAGATACTCCGAAGTGTGCAACCGCAGCCCTGCAAGGCGATGATCGTTATTAGCGACACTTCTGGGCGGTTGATCCTTCCGACGGGTACGGATAGGATCATAGGGGTCTAACTGTGTGGGATGAATTTATGTGACTTTCATTATTTCATTTTGGCTATCAGTCGGATCAATAATAAGTATTGCAGATCAGAAGTCAATGTCTCCCAGATACGTAGGGTTGATTGACACTTGGTCAGCTTCGACGTGGTATCCGCGTATTCAAAATTACAACCATAAGTGAAGAAAAGAGAAGGTCTCCAAGTCAAGAATTCCCGAAAGACACATAGGTATCTTCTTAGATCACTAGTAAGACTGGTCAAGGTGTCTATCGATCACCGGCTTCATGTTCCAATCGAATACTGCTTGGACGCTGTCGTATTGCCACCTACCTTGTCATGCGAGGCGGTACGGCGCATTGCAACAAGCTTTTCGCGGAGAAGCTTCTCGCGCAACTCCGTGCTGGATATGCGCAGCCGATTCGGTTTCGTCTGCCAAGCTCGTCAGTCTGAAATAGTCCTTTGGGAGCGGAACTGGAAGAAGTAGACAAAGGAACGAACATCAAGAATCTAGGATTACTCATCGGGTATAATATCCATCTGAAATCAGTTACCCACCTCTTCAGTATCCTTCATCTCGCGATCTGTCGAGCTCGGCTGCTCAGGCGGTGGAGACGACCGCCTTGCGGATTCCTCGGCTGGATAAGCCATCCTCTGTCGTTTCTCAGTATGTGCAGATACAGAAGAGGTGTTGCGCCGTCTTCGGGCAGCAGGGGCATATCTCTCAATAGATCGACGTCTCTTCCTTTCTCTTGCATGACTGCGACTGCGGCTGCGAAAAGCACGTTTCGGACTGACGCTGCCAGTGCGAGAACGGCCTCGACTGCGGCTGCGGCTGCCGCTGACACTCCTGGTGGAGCCGCGTCGTCTACGCTCATCATCGCGATCTCTGCTGCGACTCAAACGGCGATCATCATGGGACTTGCGGGCCTTGGCAGAATCAGCGGTTGGTTCTTTCTTGTCAGCTCTTGAGGTATGAGGTGAGGATCCCCTCCGTCTGCTGCTCTTCTCATCCAGCCCTCGCGACCTAGACCTTGACCTGGAGCGGGATCGGTCTTCCCCTCTGCGCCGGTCTCGGGGAGCAGGCGAACGGGATGCACTGCGGGAAGAGACAGATCTTCGTCTCCTTCGGTCTCTTCTGGGAGTACGTGAGCGCGATGAATCACTGCGGGAAACGGATCTAGCTCGATCACCGTAGTCTGGACTGCGTCTTCTCGGTTTTCTGTCTGGAGAAACAGAGCCACTCGCGGAGCGGCGACGTTTATCCCGGTATCTGTCCCTGCTGGGGAGGCGTCGACGAGGTGGGGATCGAGATGGGGAAATGGAACGAGAGCGGGACGGAGAGGCGCTCGGTGACCTTGAAGGCCGACGGCCCCGACGCGAACCTGGGGGAACGTAAGAATCAAACTCTCGTCTCGAGGGTGGATCACGAAATCGCTCGCGGCTTCGTCGCCTGGGTGGCGATCGATTGTCCCTGTATGGCCGTCTATCGAAGTCTCGGCCCCCCCGACCGCCACCTCGCCTGCCCCGATTGCGATCGAAGCGTTCTCTTCGCCGGATTTCTTCCAACTCCCTTTCGCGCGCCTGCTCCTGCTCCTTCTTGCGACGAGCTTCTTCCGCTGCTTTTTCCGCCTCGATCTAGTGGGAACGGATCAGCATCAGCTATAGCATCAGCTATAAAGTCTAGCCGTCCTACCTTCTCTTGTATGAGTTCAAGCTTCTTGGCTTCCAGGAGCTCCTTCGGGACGCCTTGGGGGTTCTCTTGAGCGCTGAGACATAGTGACCAGAGGTCTTTACAGAACTTGGGGGTATCCTTATCCAGAAAGCCCGTAAGCTGTATTTGTAAAGACTTGATATCCGGCTATAAGTAGTAGAGAAACCGGTCAGTGACTGCGCGGACAGAATGCGCCGGAAGGAAACATACGAAACGCGAGCCTTCTAGTAAGTTAAAACAGAGCTCGATAACGACGTCGTCTTCGTTTCCAAGTATCTCAGAGATCTTTCCAGCAATCCATCTACAATCAGCGCTCCTCGTTAGGCAAAGCTCTTTCCGATAAAAGTGTTCCAGGGTCGATTCTCACTTCTTCATAACCTCAATATTGACCTTTTTCATGTCCACCTTCCGATTGAACTCGGGAGGGAACTTGGTCTGTTTGAGTAATTTGGCATCTATGCTGGACGCCATATTTGCTGGATGAGCTGTGACGATTCGCGGTACAGCCAAAAGAGCGACTGAGCAAAAAGGAAGAACGCGTGCAACTGCGACGATGATGCTCAAATTGCGTTTGTGGTCTTAAGGGTGCCCGTACTTCGGAGGTGTGTCGGGCCGACTACGCAGCTTACACTGAGTGAATGAGAAGTCTCGGTCATTGAGGAAGTACAGATAGAGAATAATGCTTAATTCTTTAGTGCTCCTATTGCACTGGGTAGGTGTGTTTGGTGGAGTACGATAATGCAAAGGACGCAACACGCGCCCCTGCCCCTGGATACTGGAAACCAAACTCCATATGTGACCCGATCAACGGCAGCCATCTCTAACATCAAATCATGGCATCATGGCGGTACAGCCTTAACATGTAGACTGAAAGTAGTGTCCTTGCACAGTCTTAACCCTCCAGTTCCCTTAGGACCCTGTCCACCTCCTCCCGAGCACGAATAAGCTCCTCATCAACGGCGCCGAGTGCATATTTCGTCTTCATCTCATAATGCAGATCAACAAGCTCCTTTGCCCGTCGGAGTTCATCATGCTGCTGCTCCTGCTGCCGCTTGCTAACAGCGGCTTTGCTTCTGTCATCCGGTGGTCCTCGTGCCTCGTTGAGCTTTTGATTGACAGTGACTAGGGCAAGGGCATCATTATAGTCCTGTTTCAGTTCAGAAGGTGTACCTATTAAGCTGAGGTCTTGAGGTCGAACGTACGCAGACTCGGAGTGAGGTCAGATCTGAGAGGATCTCTGCTACCTGCATGATGGATGAGTATGATGGGTCTAGTCGTGGTTGAGAAGTATATCCTTCTGGATATGTACGTCAGGAAGACGGGGATGTCTTGGCAGAAATATGCATAGTGAATCAGGTGGTTTCATTAGCTTCACACTCAGGAATCCAATCCGAGTCCATCTTCTTCGCTATCATAGCATGCTCGAACCCGTCTACCGACGAGCAATACTATAAATACCTGGACAGTATTGGGATGACTATTTCCGGACATGAACTGCCGAGGTCGGAGACATCGGAGTGTTCTCCGCGGATTGTGGAGTTTCCGGAGATGCTGCTTTGACGGGGATTTGACTACAATTATTTATGACACTTGACAGCCGATGTCCCTTTAAGCAAGACCCCATACCAACCACACTCCTTCACAATGGCGGCCTCAATAAGAGCCAATTGCAGAAAGGTGATTTGCATTGGCCGGAATTATGCGTGAGTACTCCAATGGCCCTGCCTGGATTATCCCCGCTGACGAATGCGACCTCCGCAGCGATCACATTACGGAACTCAACAACATCAAGCCCAAGCAGCCTTTCTTCTTTCTAAAACCTCCGTCCTCTATTCTTTTGCCCGGTGAGGGTCCAGTTCTGCGTCCCAAGGGAGTCAGCCTGCACTATGAGGTGGAATTGGCGCTAGTGATGGGCAAGACGGTTCGGGATCTGGACCCGAACGACGAGAAGGGTGCCCTGGATGCGATTCACAGTCAGTACCCTTAACTATCTCGCCGCTCGATATGGATTTGGCGCATGATTAACTCCTTGTGTCCCTTGACATGACAGGCTACCTCCTCGCCATTGACATGACCGGCCGGAACGTCCAAGACGAGGCAAAGAAGAAGGGCCTCCCCTGGTCCATCGCCAAGGGCTTCGACACCTTCCTGCCCATTTCCCAAGAGATCCCCAAGGCGCGCATTCCCGATCCCCACAATGCCTTCTTGCGTCTCAGCGTGGGCTCCCAGCTCCGCCAGGCTGATTCCACCGGCCTTATGCTCTACCGCATCCCCAGGCAGCTGGCAGAGATCTCGCGCGTCATGACGCTGGAGAAGGGGGATCTTGTTTTGACTGGTACCCCCAAGGGAGTCGGAGAGGTCAAGGCCGGTGACGTGATGAAGGCGTCCATCGAGGTGGACGGGAAGGAGATTGAGGAGGGTAGAATTGAGGTCGAGGTGAAGGATCGCGAGGGCAGATATGTGTACAGTGAGACATGATCCTGTATCAAACGGATATTGCATATGGGCTAGCTGTTGTATATACACATACTGCAAACGCAATTCGCACTGCGACCATTCCAAGGTCAAGTACATTTATACTATCAAATCATCTTCATCTGCAGGCACGATCGGAATGAATCTCCTTTGCTTCTTACGGGCTCTGGACATGTGGACTTCACCAGGAGCCTGTTTAGCTTTCATGCGCTCGACATCCGCCTTAACAGCTCGCTTCAGTGCCACTGCCTGCCCGTGTTGCCTTTCAACCTTCCTGCGCACGATCTTCGCCAGCGTATTCCACGACCAACCAGCTCTATCCATCTCGCCTTCCACTATCCTTCTGGTCCCCGCATCATCAAGGCCCCGCACAAAAGCCTCAACGATCCCACCCTCTCTCTTCCGCGGAGGCAACTGGTCGCGCAAGCGCTCCACGGAAGTCAGATACTCCCCGAGATCTCGTCCGCCCTGTCTGATCCGCCGAAGCATAATTGAGTCAGGCTCGGCAATCCGTTGCTTCTCCAGGCAGGAATCAAACTGGCTCGATGATAGTTGGGAAATGCTCGAGGATCCCCACGTTGTCTCGGTGAGGGTTCGCAAGGACTCCTTTCGAGCGAATGGAGTCGATTCATCTAGGCGCATTGAATCGGGTATAACGTCTGGTTCCGGAAATACCTGTTTGAACCGCGTAGAGTCTGTTTGATCAGTAAGAATGGATTTGCGTATGCAACAAGACGAGACCATCACATACCATTTCCATGTGGACATTGTAGACTCTCCTTTTCTCTCGTAAACCAACCCCGAACCTCATCCAGAACCTGCCTCCGGATCACCTCCCTCAGTTCATCCATCCCCGTGTGCTCACTACATCCGCGTTCGACGCCATCAGCCCTCTCTCTCAAGCGGGCATTCTCACTCTCAACGACATCAACCCGACACGAGATCCCCTCGAACCTAGTCTCAAGTCTCTCAAGAATGTCCTTTAGCTTCCGGTCGCACGTATCATGGCTGGTGTTGGCGTTGGTGTCAGCTGCCTGTGCCTGTTCGCGTAATTCATTCAATTGCTGCTTCAGTTCGTTGATGCTCGAGATGGCGCCCGCAAGATCGGCTCTTGTGCTGTCGAGCTGGTTGACCAGGTGGATATTTTCGCGGCGGATCTGGTGAGCCCAGAGGAGGGAGGGGGCTGTTGGGTCCCAGGTGCGTACTGTTGTTTTGTCCATGGAGTGGTTTTGAGAGGTGTTCTAGATAAGGATGAGATGCTGGGTGGGTGTAGTGGAATTGTATTCTGGTGGTCGAATAGGTAGAGATGGCGTGAGCGGATGGTGGACGGGGTGTCTGATGGCAGTTGACGAGTGTTGCAGGAGGTTATTGAACGAGTCAATAATAAGTAGTTCTCAACAGGTCATACAAGTGAGAAGTCCAAGGAGAAAAGTACAAGTTCAGTTAACAATAGGAATGACATTTACCTCTATCTATGGTACTAGGTATGAAACCACCTCAATGTCATGATCGTGTGTTCATCCACCCAAAGTGCCTTGTCTGTTCATGAAGCAGAAAGAAAAGCAACTGAATGAACAAATAACATTTTCCACTCAACCGACTGGTTAAGCATGATAGCAGCATCCTTAACCAACCAAGGCCAGCCAAGCACAAAATGCAAAAGGAAAAAGTCGGCAAACTCGAAGTGATGCAGGGAAAAGAGAAACCATGAATTACAGCGTAAAAAAGCACAGAACATGTCGCATCTCCATTAGAAAACAAAGGAAACCATGAACAGCAGCTTCCGAAGACGTACAGTAGCTGCTCCTACCGCACCCTCCGCAATCCACTGCCAGCAGAAGAAGAGCTGGAGACACAGAAAGCCACTTTTAAAGGATTCTCCTTCGCCGAAAGACAAGCAACGATGTTAAAACGACTTTTTCCATCGCAGCTTACGGCACGTTATTGGCATACTGCGATCGTGAGCCGCATCATGAAAGATGCGGGTGGTAACTCGGGGTTAGGGCGTTTAGATAAGGTCTGGCAGCAGGTTAGCATACATTCAATCAAGACTGACCTCCACAAGTTGAACTTACCAGCAACGTTCATGGGCATCTCCTCGATCTGGGTGCTGTAGAACTGCTCGATCTCACGCATCATGCGGACATCGTCAGCAGTGACGAAGTTGATGGCAACACCCTTACGACCGAAACGACCACCACGACCGATACGGTGAATGTAGTTCTCACGGTTGGCGGGCAAGTCGTAGTTGATGACCAGAGAGACCTGCTGGACGTCGATACCACGGGCCAGGAGGTCGGTGGCGATCAGGACACGAGAAGAACCAGAGCGGAACTCCTTCATGATAACATCACGCTGAGCCTGCTCCATATCACCGTGCATGGCAGAGACAGTGAAGTCACGGGCAGTCAGCTTGTCAGTGAGCCAGTCGACCTTGCGGCGGGTGTTGCAGAAGATGACAGCCTGGGTGATGGTGACGGTCTCGTAGAGATCGGACAGGGTGTCGAGCTTCCACTCTTCCTTCTCCACAGCGATGTAGAACTGCTTGATACCTTCCAGGGTGAGTTCCTGCTTCTTCACCAGGATACGGACGGGGTCGCGCATGAACTTGGTGGTAACCTCAAGGACGTCCTGGGGCATGGTAGCAGACAGCAGGACGACCTGGGTGGACTGAGGAAGCAGCTGGAAGATGTCGTAGATTTGCTCGGTGAAACCACGCTGTATGCTATGTTAGACCGGATGTCTTGGCGAGATATGCGCAAATAAGGTCAACTTACAGAAAGCATCTCATCGGCCTCGTCGAGGATGAACATCTTCAGGTGGTCGGTGCGAAGGACACGGCGCTGGATCATGTCGTGAACACGGCCAGGGGTACCAACAACGACGTGGGGACCCTCCTGAAGAGCCTTCATGTCGTCACGAACGTTGGTACCACCAATGCAGGCGTGGCACTCGATGTTCATGAAGTCACCGATGGCGATGACAACCTTCTGAATCTGCTGAGCCAACTCACGGGTGGGAGCAAGGATGAGGGCCTGGCATCCCTTGATATTGGGGTCGAGCTTCTGCAGAGCGGAGATGGAGAAAGTGGCAGTCTTTCCAGTACCGGACTGGGCCTGGGCAATGACATCGCTACCTGTGATTTCCAAGTTAATTACGGTGCTTTCAGAGGCCGTAATAGGAAAACCTACCCTTGATGATGGGCATGATGGCACGCTGCTGGATAGCAGAGGGACGCTCGAAACCATAGGCATAGATACCTGAAGATGTCGTCAATACTTGCTACACACATACCCCGCCAAATCATCGGGTTGAGACGAGTGAAACATACCGCGAAGCAGCTCGGGCTTGAGATCCATGGAGTCGAAGGAGTCGGTGATCTCATCGTAGTTGGACTCGATCTGTCCTAAAAATTGAAAGCGTCGTCAGTCTTGAATCTTTTGCTGAATTTTTCGGTTGCAAGCGACGCCACAAAATGTCTGCGGTCGACACCGTAACACCACAGCCAAACCACAGCTGATAAGAACACAAAAGAAAAAGACATTTAACATACCCTCAGGGATCTCCTCCAAACCCTTGTCGTTAGAAGCCATGATTGCGACTTAATAGGTGGTGATCACAGGCGAGAAGCTGTGATCGATGGAACAGTGGGGTGCTGGTTGTGAACTTGGAAGTTTCTTAGCGACAACAAATCCCAGTGGGGGGTGTAGTCGCAGAGGCTGAGAGTAATGAAGTCCCTAATAGATACTTTTAGAGACTAGAACCACGACTCTCACGAGAGAGATTTCTTAGGAACTAGTAAAGTAGATGTGGTGGTAGTTGAGATAGTAAAATATGAAGATGGAATCACTAGGTAGTAAAGTAGTGATGTGGGCTGGAGAAAAGAGGGAGAAAAAGATTTTCCTTGTCTCTTTTAGTGAAGCTGCTAAATTTTTGATTTTTTCCTGTTGAGCGCTAATTCTGCCCAACCCACACCCACCGCCTGCTGTTTCGGGCTTCATGGTTTGCCTCGCGGGATTTTTTTGCCGTTAGTGACTTGTGAGTGGTGGTGATTTGATACTTGAAGAGTCACAGAATGTTCTCGTGTGGAATGCAATGACTCTTCTTATCATGACTTTTGTTCTGTTTGTTCTCTGATATAGAACTTCCGGAATCTTTCAGAACTACCCCGTATATCCGGAGTACCCCGTACTTTGTCCTCAGTACACTTCCTCCCATTCTCTGTGCCAGATCCGATTACTGGGTCTCGGCTACCAGAGAGTCAGATGCCTGATATTACATCTTTGCAGAGTCACCCACTAGGGTGTGAATCAGATTCCCGCTCTTTCTCACTGAATGACAGCCTTCAAGATCTAACCGGTCATGATGCAATTCCCTGTCATCCGCTAGGCGTTAAGCCGAGTGGCAACGCTCTGCTTGCCAATGAGAATCTCCGCCATGCGATTGGGACGTTCAATCTTCTGCCAGATGAGTTGATTTTGATGCTACTAGAGTCTCTGGATGGTCCGAGTCTGTTGCGGTTCGGGAGGACCTGTAAGGCCTTTTATGCATTTACAAGAGCGGAGGAATTGTGGAAGGCTCTTTTCATTTGGTAAGGATACATAGATCTTCGTATATTAGACTTGATCACTAGACTTTAGAATCTAGTAGTCTTGAAACTTTTCACTAAGAGGCACTTTCAGGTCGCCCCCTTCGTCGTTCACATGGAGAGGAACATGGCGTTCGACCTACCTCAACTTGCCTCCTTCCAAAATCACGATATTGGACTGCTCAAGTCTGTTCTCTGATGCTCTTCATCGCCCATTCTATTGCGCGCACATCTCCTTGGACACTTACGTGAACGATATTCCCTCGAGAAATCAGATCACCCGTCTTCCGGACCTTTCTCCGCAGGATTTCCAAGCAGAATGGTCCGACAAGCCTTTCATTTTGACCCAGCCGGTGAAGCAGTGGCCGGCTTACAAGCACTGGTCTATAGACTCACTGCTTGCCAAATACGGACATACAGTCTTTCGTGCCGAGGCTGTGGATTGGAAATTGAGCACCTACGTGGACTACATGAGAAACAACGCAGATGAGAGTCCCTTGTATCTGTTTGACCGGGCCTTCGTGTCAAAAATGGGGCTCAAGGTTGGTCTGCCGGAGGAGGAACCTGAGGCGACTTACTGGCCTCCTCCGTGTTTCGGAGAAGACTTCTTCTCCGTGCTGGGAAATGACCGTCCGGATAGGCAATGGCTCATCATTGGCCCTGAGCGATCAGGCAGTACTTTTCACAAGGATCCCAATGCGACCAGCGCGTGGAACGCGGTCGTTCGCGGCTCCAAGTACTGGATCATGTTTCCCTCGTCGTCGAGACTGCCGCCCCCGCCTGGTGTCTTTGTTTCGGACGATCAGAGCGAAGTCACATCCCCTCTGAGCATTGCAGAATGGCTGCTTGGTTTTCATGCCGAGGCGCGGCGCACACCTGGCTGCATTGAAGGCATCTGTGGTGAAGGGGAAATTCTTCATGTGCCCTCCGGATGGTGGCATTTGGTCGTAAATCTGGAACCTTCCATTGCTATTACGCAGAATTTTACCCCGCGCGCGCATTTGACTGCGACTCTTGACTTTTTGTCTAACAAGGCCGATCAGATTTCTGGGTTCAGGAAAGAGGTGCATAACCCCTACGAGCGGTTTGTGGAAAACATGCGCAAGACTCATCCCGAATTACTTGAGCACGCACTCGACGAGTTGAAGAAAAAGTCAGATGGCAAGAAGCGCAAGTGGGATGAGCTGATCCACGGAAAGCTGGCTCAGGAGGGCGCTGGAGACGCCTCTGGAGCAGGCGGATTCAGTTTCGGCTTTGGAGATGATGGAAGCGACGTGGAAGTTCCTTGACTTCCATTCGCTTGGAGTTATCACAAGACGGTCTAATCATATATATTCCCTAAGGACAAACTGCGCCAGATTGCCTACACCAACCCAGCCATATCCGGAATCAATGACAAGCAACCGTCTTAGCGGCTGACTGGTTATCTCCAAACGCCAGATATCCGACGAAAGCACCGACGGCAACTGCAAGCATGACGAACCCATTATACGTCATGAACAGCAGCCTATCGCCTTTAGCATCTAAATTGATGAAACAAACAGGCAGGAGACTTACATGATAAAGAAGCTATAGAAAACCTGCACGGCATACAAGGCTGCAAGGGTGATTTTGCCTCTTTGCTCCACTGCCCGTCTGTTATCCCTACCTACAACTAGCGGTGAGCTCTCGTTGGGGGTTTGACTGGAGGGAACGTTGGCCGTGGCGGACTCGTCGGCTTCATTGTCTTGCACACCTTTCGTCAATGAGGCTCCAGTCCAGCATGACCAAAGCAGACATAGGAAGTGGAGTACATTTCAAAGAAACAAAAATCCAAGTGATGCTCGGCAGAGTCCACCAACACCATGCCACCGTAGATACAAGTCCAATAGCTCAGAACAGTACTTACCAATCGTAGCTGTTGTTGTCGAGAAAGCGTTCAGACGCTGTGCATGGGCAGCTTCATATCTCCGGGTGGCCTGCCGGACGCCCTCGTAGCCCGCTGTCAAGAGCACTATGACAAGCAGAGAAAGGAGGAGGGAGAAGGGGCCGGTGACATGCCACTGGCGGAAGACGATGCAGAGGCCCTTGGTAGACCAGGTGAAGAGCATCTATTGCGTCAGTGTACAAGATTATACCTACGGACAGGAGATCTCACATTCATGTTGCACTGCCCGCCCATATCCATGTCCCCGTGTCCATGGTCCATATCCATGCCGGAATGGTGCATCGCGCTGTGGTCCATCGTTCCGAGATGTAAGTGATATCAGATAAATATTTGTTCAAAAGAACACGCTATGTAAGGTAATGCAAGAAATCTGCAAATGCGAAAACAGACACAGGTCGATGCTAACAGTTGATGCGATGCATTCATCAAGGACGAAACGCACGCAATGCAAACAAGACAAACAGAGTCGATAAGCTCTCCCTTTGGCTTCACACTTACTGGATACGGGAGTACAATCCTCCAGCCGGTTTCAATCTGCGCCCAGGGTAGCCGAACAACCAAGCATCACAACCAGCGCGCCCTCTCAATCTGTCATCAACGAATAAACAGCAACCTAATTGATCCGCCGTTTCCGCGCGACCCAAAATGGCAGACACAGTCCCAGCACAAGCCCCAGCCGCAACTGGCACATCAACAGGTACAACAACAACCACAGCAGCAGCGACAGCAGCATCAGCAACAGGCGCAACAACAAGCACGCAACCCAACAACCCAACCACCGGCAACGCCAACACATCCACAACCACAACAGACCCTAACAGCGAAAACCGCGGCCTCCCCTACTACGAGAAACTCCGCCGCGACCTCCGCGACGCCCTGCAGAAGAAACGCCTCATGGATAAAAGCATGGTAGCCTCCCCCTCTTCCCTCCACTATATCCTCACTTCCCCGTAAGCCAGAGATTAAAGTGATACAGTCCCAACTCGAAGACCAAATCTTCCGCTTCGAACAATCCTACCTCGAAGAAACCACCGCCGGAAACATCATCAAGGGCTTCGACAACTACATCAAGGGGTCCGGGTCGAGCACGGGGCTCGGCGCAAGCGGGATCGCGCTGACGGGGGGCATGGGCGGCGCCGCGCGGCGCAAGGCCCAGGTTACGGACGCGGATAGGGTGTTTTCGAGGAGTTCGGCGAGTTTCATGCGGGTGCGTCCCTCACTTCCTCCATATTGAAAGGCTATTGTGATTGTTGGAACTTGGGGGCTATGGGCTGACTGACGAATAGGATTCCCCCGCCCCATCATCCGTGCAGACTACGCCTTCGCATGCGCCAACGCCGACGTCGATGTATAACGGGTCGAACGGGAAGCCGAACGGTAACGGTAACGGCGACGGGACGTCGTCCGCTGCGGCGAGCGTCAAGGGGTCTTCGTCGTCGTCGTCGTCATCGAAGAATAAGAAGAAGGCTGGGGGGGTGAACGGTGCCAGTAACAAGGATAAGGATAAGGATGATGAGGGCGACGAGGGAGGGGATAAGCCGCCTGCGAAGCGGTTGAAGATTACTTATGGGAGGGATTAGAATCGTCTCGACTCGGGGAGTTTGGGTTTTGTCTACGCATCAATTGGAGGGGTGGGAAAATGGAGCTTAGGCGCTGGTGTTTTGTTTTATTCTCTGTGAGCATTTACGGTTGGCTTGGTCTTCTGTTGATATCCACTTGTATGAAGGCTGTATTAGACTCAAGCAAAAAATGACTGACTATGACAGTTCATCGATATACACATATTCAAACTCAATATCAACATCAGCAGCAACTACAGCTGCAAGCGGTAGGTGGCCACCTCAAAAGCCCGCAGCTCAATGTTGACCCTGACGGCCTCCTCACCCTTACAAACTTCCAAGCGCTCCTCATTGTCTTCCAGCACATTGCACTTCCAAGCCTCCTTGACAGGGAACTTGGCGTGGATCGTGCCCCTCGATCTCCCGCCCAGCGACTCATAGATCCGAAGGATGATGCTCTTGCCAGCCCGCTTGGGCAACTCACCGCGAGAAACGTCCTCATCGTCCTCTCCGCGCTTAACCACGTCAAGGATGAGAGACGGCGAGCCGGTGAGATTAATCGATTTGAACACGTGAGCGGCTTCCGTGCCCGACGTACGGCGCAGGATAAGGGGGCTGTTGAAGTTGTAACCGGCGCGGACGGTGCGGGCGTCCAGGGGGCCGGAGTGCGGGAGGATGGCGTAGCGGATGTGATGGCGGCCCATGTCGGCATGGGCGTCTGGGGCCTTGGGCGCGCGCAGGAGCGAGAGACGCATCAGGTTGCCGCAGGTTGCGAAGCCGTATTTGGAGTCGTTGAGGATCGAGACGCCGTACCCGTACTCGGACAGGTCGGCCCATTTGTGGCAGCAGACTTCGAATTTGGCCATGTCCCAGCTGTATTGGTCAGTATGCATTGATCATAAGACAAGTCAAGGTTGACATACCTGGTGTTGTAATGCGTCGGTCGTCTGGTGATCCCATATTGCGTCTCGTAGGATGCCTCTGTGTTCGTGATGTCGACAGGGAACTCGACCTTGAGGAACTTCATGGTCTCGTGCCACTCGACTTCGCTCTCAAACTCAACATATGACGCCTGGTCATCCACCGCCGCGGCCAAGCTGATGGTCGTCTTGACCCAGCTCTTGTCGCTGATTTGGGCTTTGGTGACCACGCTGACACGGTGCGCGCATTCCTCTGCGATCGAGGTCTTTCCCGCCTGCAGCTCTTTTCTCGATTCGAGATGGTATACCTCCACATCCCAGGCTTGCCAGTAGAGCGGCTTGTCGTCAAAAATGACGAGCTGGCCCGCCTTGCCTCCCTTGGCGATGACTTCCCGCTCGGCTTCAAGGTCATACAAAGAAGTAATGACGCCATCCTGGACATCAACCCTCAACTTGCCATTGTCAAGACGGAAAACACCCCGCCGTATCTCTGACACAGTCACGGCGGGTTTTTGCTTAGCGTCTAGAATCTGGCATTGGATGAGGCCGGAATCTCCGCTTGCTAGAGCATACCGTGAGCCTGTCAACGCGGCAAACTCATCCGGGATCCTGACAATCTCCGAGCGAGGCCAAGGCAACGTATTGATGGCAACGAGACTCTTGTCTTTACTGTCATTGGAAAATCCAAGCGCTTCGAGAGCTTGATGTCTGGCCCGCTCGCCCGTCTCAAAGATCTGCGCATACACCTTGTCCGAATCGTCGTAGCACATCTCGATGGAGCTTCCGGGGAGGCAATCGTGGAACTGGCATAGAAGCACACCTTCCCACATGTCATCAATGTCTTTCTTTGGATATTTGTACTCGCCATTCGTCTTGGTGAGGGACGCCAGGGTCGCCAGATACTCTAGATCGCGCAGGAGGAACTCAGACTTGCGGTTGTTCCGCTTGTTGTTCGCCTGCGTAGTATATGTGCCCCGATGCAGTTCGAAGTAGAGCTCGCCATACCATGTGACAAACTCTGTTCCATTTGCAACCTTTTGCTCAAGCCTCGCAAAGAAATCATCGACCGAGTCGCCCATCTTCACGCGCGGAAGCAAGCCAACCTTGTCACTGAGTCCCCGGCAGCGGCGCAGCTTCTCCAGCATTTCAAAGGTAGGGCCGCCGCCGCCATCGCCTTTTCCGAATACCAGAAGCGAGGTGTTGTCCTGGTCCATCGATTTGTGCTGGGTCACGCTGCGTTTGACGTCGCCAAAATGCGCACTCGCCGTGTACGTCTCAGATGGAGCCATGTGGCACATTACCTGGCTGCCATCAAGCGCAACCCACTTGAAGGTGGTGTGCGGAAAGTTATTGATATTATTCCAGCTGAGTTTCTGGGTAAAGAAGCGGTTCATGCCCGCCAGCCGGCAAATCTGAGGGATTTGACTGGAGTAGCCAAAGGTATCCGGCAGCCAAAAGGTGCTGCAACGCTCGCCAAAGCGGCTCTCAAAGAACCTTTGGCCGTAAATGAATTGGCGCACCAGCGACTCACCGCTAGGCAGGTTGGTGTCGTGTTCAACCCAGCTGCCACCAATTGGCTGGAAATGGCCCTTCTTGACCCATCGTTTTACGCGGTCAAAGACCGAAGGGTAATATTGTTCAAGCCACTTAAACTGTTGCGCCTGAGAGCAAGCGAATCGGTGCTCCGGGTACCGGTCCATCAGGTCGCACTGGTTAGACCATGAGCGAGCAACCTTGCGCTTTGTCTCTGCCCAAGGCCAGAGCCAGCAGGTGTCGATATGGCAGTGCCCAATGGCGTATACGATGGGCTGGGTATCTGTCTCATAAACCTCAGACGAGTCCACCTTATCTCCAAGATACTTCTGAGCGATTTTGCGCGCTTCCTTGATCGACTCCTGGCTCCCGTTACCCGCTATGAAAACGTCCATAATGGCATTGGCAACCATATTCGCTTCATGAGCCTCCCAAGAGTCACCGGGGAACTCCCTCGCCGCATCTGCAAAAGTCAGCCTTTCTTTCGCTACCAATAGCACCCCGTCACGCACCGCCAATGATCCAAAAATCATAAAACAGCGCCCGCGCCTCCACATTGACCGCAGTAATCCGCGCCGTATGCAGCGTATAGTACTTATCCGGCGCAGGCGGCTGGATCGAATCACCGCCAGGCGCATTCCCAAACATAGCATTGCACGCCATCTCGATGTAAAACGTATGTTCCTTGCCGTCGCGCCACGCATCAGGAATAACCCATTCGATCCGCTCCCCGCCACCAGTCAGTCCCTGCACCGGCCGACCATCCTCCATCCACACCAAGCCCTCGTTATTCGCATCCCAGTGGAACTCCAATCGCTCCTTGTCGAGCATATCCCGCGGGACTGTCAGCCGAATCCGGAACCAGTGCGTCGACCAGCTAGGGCCGAACGAAGCGCCGATATGCGTGGGCTTGAACTCGTGGGATGCCGCCTCCTCGAATGTTGGACGCTGCAGGTCCGGGGGCGAGTAGACGGACAGCTTGACATGCTTTTCGTCGGAGGTGGTGGCTTCGTGGAGCTTGCTGTGGTGGTAGTTAGCGGGGACTCTTCTGCTGATGGCATAAACGTACGAGATGAGGCTTTGCTGACGGTACTGGCCTGAGTCTGTGAACTGGCGCAGTCGATCGGTGTAGATGCTTTTGATGCGTTGGCCAACGGGATGTTCCGGGGCTCGAGGGAGAGAGCTCGAAGCTCGCATTGGGGCGTCTCCACCCATCTCGGCGGGCCTAAACCGTTGATCTAGATAGGTTGATGGATACACCGTAGCGATTTGCTTATAAGCTATGTTGGTGAAGACTTAGATTCAAGGTCTTCGCTCTCCAGAGAGATGGAGAAAGAAAGAAAGAGGAGAAGGGAAGATCGACGAAATGAGTAGTCGCCAGGATCGGGGATGACGTTTAAGTGCGGAGAAGTCAACAGGGGCGATGGCGGGGAAACGGAGCGGATGAGGTGGAATGTGAGACATCAACCATGGTCATAAGATGTTGCATGATTTTGTCTATGTTTGCTCTGGGCTGTCTGAATTGATATGAAGAAGCTGAATTTCGACAAGGTTATTGATAAGTCCTTGTAAGACTTGTGCCATGACGGCATCACCTGGACCGAGATACGCTTCGCTTCAGGTTATACAGATCAACCGATACATGTCACCCCAGACAGTGTAATAGATTACTACAAGGTACAGGGTAATGGCCCCTACATTGAGAACAAGAATTCTACTTATGGTCAGATGAATGGGTGGAGATCTCATCTATTGCAGAACATGCTCAATTACAAAGAGTGTATAACCATATAACTGGCATCAAACAGTCGCTTCCGTCAATGATCCGATGCAGCGCCGAGACGCCAAACATAAGCCTTAAGCCTTTCCAGAGGTATCATGGGAGAAATGAAATCATCAAAGGTGTGGAAAAGTCAACGGGAAAAGTCCAGAAGCTCAGCCGAGACAGAGTACGGAAACACTAGGAGAAAGCGAAAGGTAATCATATCCAAGGATCAACGCGTCCGTAGGTGGTGTATGGGTTGACCGGCCCTATCAATCTAATCTGCGATTTGAGGTGATTTCGTCGACGGTCAACGCTCGACCCGATCACTTTCTTCTTCGCCTCATCGAGCACATCCAGCACTTGAGTGGTTCCATCGTGTAACACTCGTATGGCCTCTCGGGTGTTCTGCTGGATCACGGCACGTACCGGCGGCGACAAGGGCGCAGTGGGATTGGATGTGAAGTCCGTACTTGATTTCGACTTTTGCGTGGAAGATGGGTAAATGTTCCTTTGGTGCTTTGGAAATTTCACCTGGCCACTTGGCCGGTAGCTGACTCTCTTTGTACCGCCGGATTTGTCCCAGATGGCCGCACCATACTTCTGGTAAGGAGTGATGGGGACGGCAAGTTGCTTCGTCCGGTGAACAGGAATCGGCTTGGGGCTTTCTACGCATCGTTCGCTTGTAGTTGAAGCAGTCGAGATTGATAGGTTTCTCATCCGCATATCGATATCCACCGGGCTCGATTCTTCTCTCGATGTTCCATAATAGAAGTGGTCGCTCGAGGTCGCGGTCCCCTGTGAAGTTGCATACTCGGGTGGATAGAAGGAGGGCGCGGTCGCGGGGCGCCCTTGTCGTTTCGGCTTGTCTTTCTCTGCAGAACGCTTCGACAATGTGCGATGGACGTAGGAACGGATTGAGTCCCGAACTTCATGGGCGAGCGTCACAGGTCCCCGGTCGGAGGTGTTCGAACGCCTGCGATTTCTGCCAAATTCGAACGAGGACAGATGCAATTTGCTCCCGTTCTTCTTCCGCGATTGCGAACTGGCGGGAGGAAACCGACCAGCTGCTGCGGGACCCAGGGCAGATGGGGTCGCTAACTCGGGGAAGAAATCCCACTTTTTCTCCCGGAAATAGTGGTTCGGACCGGCCCGTTTTGGGGCCCATTCTGGCGGGCTTCCATACCGGTCGTCTGTCGATACTGATATAGCATGTTTGGAAAGCGACAAGCTTGGACTTGGAGAATAGGAAACTATTGTTGATGGCTTCGCACAGGTCTCCACTATGGGCTCGGCACGATCGAAGGACGAAACGGGAGGATGATCGACAAGCCCGGCCAGATCATCCGACGCCGACCGGACGAAAACGGGATAGCTTTCCATCGAGTGGGTGGATTCGCGGTTTCGACTGCCGTCACTATCCACACTGCTAATGGTACTGCTGTCATCGCTCCATGCCGTCGATCCCCTCATCTCTGAGGCATCTGGAAGCGACCGTACTTGTGAGGGAAGGGGAAGGTCGGGAAGAGGTTTGTCCAGTTGCAGGGTAGGACGAGCTGAAGGTTGAGGAACTTTGGGCGGGACGACCTGCTCAAGTCCCTCTAGAGATCGAGACGGTCTCACTGGAGGAGCCTGACGGGAGTAAGCGAGCGAGGCGGGAGACAACATGATCCCAACTTTATACTCGCTCGTCAGGCAGATAGGTATATCCTTTCCCCTCCACGAGGATTTTTGCTTGAAAAGTGGGGAAGAGACAGTGTTTCGGTAGACGACCACCAACAGAAGTGTGTAGATTATGGATTTAGGTATGGCGAATGAATCAGATTGAGTTACGGAATAGACAGACGAGTGTTCAATAATATCTCAAGAACAAAGAAACCCAAACCGCCAAGGAACGGGTTCACAACACTCCGCGTGTCCGGGATGGCTGATCACAAGACCCTTTCCCCGCAAGTCAGCCTGTCGCTCGAGCCTCGAAGTGGGCATGCACAGGAAGGATACAGTGGGGTGAAATAGGCACAAGTATCTTCAGGAAGGAAAAAAGAAAAGAAGGGAAGAAGAGAAGAGAAAGAGAGAAGAAACGGAGGGGGGAAAGCAGGAAGAATAAAGCAACAGAGCTGCGAGGGAAAAAGGAAGGGAAAGACAAAAAAAAAATCGACAATGCGAAGTAAAGGGATAGAAAGATGCAGCCAAACGAGTCATTATTCAGGTGCGAGGGAAATCAGCCCTCCCCCTTGATAGAAACTGCTCGGAAAAGAAAAGAAAAGCCAAACTAATAATAATACGAAAATGGAAGAGATAATGCAGAAAACAAAAGGGATCCACAAATCATAAAGCAAGGCCAACCATGCAGCAGCAGCGCAGTTTGCAAGTTGTCCTGCAGGATAATCAGCATTGCCAGCGAACAGCCTCATGGACTGTAGCGAGGGGTGGCACGCCAACGCAAGGGATGACCAGGTTACTGTAGTAGTGTCAGCCTGCCTCTGCACTGCCTTTCTTCCTTCATCATCATGACATGTTTTAGTCCTTTGAGATGTGAAAGATAAGAATAGATTGAGAGTGAAACATTTATGAATAGGTAGGACAGGACTGATGATGGACACATGTAGAGAACTCTATGCGCGGATTGGAGTACCACCAACTACCGCTAGATTCGACTATCAGCGGGGATGTGCTTAAGCTCAGGTACTAGTAACTGCCAGTAATAGTGTGCAGTGAGTACATTATGTACGGCGTATCTAGTCTACGGCAGGTTCCAGATGTCCAGCCCAACCTCTGAGTGTTGATCCATGAATCAGGTACCCGGAGAAGTCGACACGTCGAATTACTCTAAACCTAACTAAGTTTGGCTGCCTTTCGCATTGTCTCTGCCGTGAGTTCGTCCGTCGCTTTACGAACGGCACTTAGTCGCCCCATCTTGCGGAGATTGGCGATCATCGCTTCATCACCAAAGTGGCTGTTGTGCTCGAATTCCGGGTCCTCGCCATATGCCACTCGCGCGACATCGACCAGAATGCGGGCCGTCATGCCAAACACCCGATAGCGAGTCACCTCGCCTGATTTTTCTTCCTCTTCTAGGTCCTCTTCTAGCTCGTCTGCAGCCCGTTTCTGCATTCGGCTGCTGCTGCGCGGTTTGACGACCGACCGGCTGTTGATGGGAACAAAGAACTGATGCACTGACAGTGGGTCAGTCAAGAACTAGAAGCCACAAACGCCGAAAAGAAGCAAAAACCAATGAACCGACGATCTTATTTTCCTTGTCATTCTTGATTTCGTTTCTTCATTTTCTTTATTCATTGCAATCCAACCTGATTCAACCGACGGTACACCGCCTGTCAAACAATGTACCCTACGGAGTACTCCGTACAGGAGTACAGCATAGGTACCTAGGTACAGGTACAAACGGAGGACTGTAACTTACTTCTCCAATTGGACTGATGCCATCCGGTCCAGGAGCCCTTATACCACTCTGTTGGGTCTTCGGTCCCCCAGTCATCCGCATCTCTCATGCGTAGAAAATTGTGAAAAGGCGCTGTAAAGACGGCCGCGACCTCTCTGGCATCCAGCCTCGGAATCAGCGAGACCTCGGGGTCAGCATTCTCGCCCGTCTGCTCGTCATACGAATGGAGCAGCGCCACGCAAGGGCGGACAACTACCTCCGTTCGAGCAAGATTAGCCGGGAACTCGCAGAGATGCTCAACGCTGAACGGCCGGGGAAATGACTGGTTGAGATCAGGCAACCCTATCTCTTCACGTGCCTCGCGGCGTGCCGTCTGGAATGCGGTCTCTTCCAGCGTATCCGCCCGTCCTGGGAAGCGTGGTGTGAGTGCTTGATTTTTTTGTCTTTGACTTTGAGTTTGTGTTTCGACTTTCATAATCACATTCTTGACTCTGCAAGAGATGAATATGATACATCATATGCAGTGGAATATTTTCATTCCTCCGAATCTTGAATTCTTTCTTGACCGCAAATTGGAGCACTCCACTCACCTCCAGGTAAAGCTGCTTGACCAGCGTCTGTAGAAATAGCGGTATGAGTAGATCATCCTCCTCATCACCATCTTGTCATGATTCGATCATCGACACCTCGACATTCATTCCCTGGAAGATTATGAGAGTACTCACACGAACTCAACGTCTTCGCCCGAATAGTCAACACAACCCTCAGATCCCCCTTGGCATCCGCATAGAGTAGCACTAGAACCGCCGCTCGACGCGACAACGGCACAAGGTCATAATTCGTCGGTGGTGGCCGATACTCTCTCAGCCGATCAATCGCTCTCTATTCAACGTAATCGTAGATAGTACGGTGCATGGTTAGCCCAGATACATCATCAACGTCGTCGTCATCACCTCATCATCCTCATGATCAATGATCCACTGGTAGAACGAGTAAATCCATCGACAGGGCTATTCCGAAGCAAACAAGGGCGACAGGAAATGAATCATTATCGCACTCTGAAACACCCACATACCCACACCATACCTCATGCAAGTTGCAACCCGCTGAAAAGTACCAGAATGGGCAATCCATCGCAGTAAACGAGATCAAATCAAGCTCGCCTTCGTTTTCAAAATTAAAGGAACGTACCTGTGAAGCCTGATTCAGACGAGGCATCGTCTCCCTTGTGGGTGCGGGTGCGGACTGTGACGCAAGTCTCCCGCTGGTGTCGGTGCTGGTGCTGAGGCCACGGGTTATCGCGGTCAATTGCAGTAGTGGTCGGACTCGTCTCCGCATAGTATGTAAGGTAGGGATATGAGCGATTAAGGCGCTTAGCTTTGTTTTTATATCATTATCGTCATGGCGTGAACTATGGATCTGGTTCTTGATGATGGCGTGGAGGTGGACGCTGCTCCGGTGCCGTTGCCGAGGTTAGTGGATCGTCTGGGGTTTGATCTGGGAGACCCTGGGTTCCTGGGGTAGAGCCAGCCTTGAGATATCTCAGTACTGGCACTACTGACTTTGTCACGGAGGGAAATTAGAAGCACTAAGTGTGCTATAATATTTGTAAGTCGAGATGTATTTATGCCTCCTGCCTCCACTCTGTTGTTAGACAGGCAATTACGTGGAAGATGCTCAACATATGCATTGGATTCAATTTGGCATGCATCCATCTGGCCTTCATCATTTGAAGAAGTCAACAAATTTAATTAACAAGAGAAGAAAGGTAGAGTGGGCCATAGTATAATCATAATGTAGAACAACCCAGTTGGCCAATGCAAAGGGACCCTCTCCCCTATGCCAAACCTTTGTCGAACTTCCTCATATCTATCGAGACAATACATCACAAATTATCAAAATTGGATAAATAATAAACATTCCAATGAAGGAGAGTATTCCGACCAAGAGAATGGACATCAAACGCATCAAAAAGTCTAGTAAAACATGGTGAAAGTAGTAGAGAGCGCCTCGGAAATTAGATGAAATGCAAGTCTAATCGTTTCGGAGATTTATCGTCTCAGGCAGAAGGTCAGGCGAGGGGAGATAGAAAGAGACAACTGCTGGACACTCTATTGCGAGGAAGCTCCCTTCTTCTCGTCCTTGTCCTTGGCAGCCAGGTCTTCTGCCTGTGTCTGCTCGGCCTTTTCGCCTTCCTGTTCAGCCTCAACAGCCTCATTGGATTGCTTTTCCTGGCTGTCCGCCGACTGAAACTTCGCGTCCTCTGTGTCGTCGATATCCTCAGTGTCCTTGGGGGCTGAAACGCCCTTGTCTTCGTGCTTGCTGTTCTGCTCGTTCTCCTCGTCGATGAGCTCTTGCTGCTCCTTGATAACCTCAAGACGCTGCTTGTTGGTGGCGGCGCCCTCGGCGTTATGGACCTCGAGCTCGATTTCGTGGAACAGCTCTTCAGGGATGCTAGACAGCACAGACTGGAGGGCGTCAATCTGATTTGCCATCTCCGCCTCCTTGCCGCCCTGCGCATATGCGTACGCGTTGCTCAGCACCAGAAGAGTCGACGGAACGCCTTGCTTGAGGCGGAGATCCAGCCACATCGACAGGTCTTCCCGCAGGCGAGCAGGAGAGATACCATGTGTACGAATGCCACGTGAGGCACAAGCCATCTGCAGTTCCGGAACAGAGAGCGACTCCACTCCCTCGTAGAAAATCGCGCGGTCATCACGCTTAATCTGACGCATACGGTGGCGAATGTTGTACCGGAGCATAGCGTCCGTACCGAACGAATTCAAGTTCATGTATTTGCAAATGGCGACAAGCTGGGGGCGGGAGAGATTGTCCAGGGTCAAGTCATCCTTGAAGATCTTGCAAACCTTGATCACGTCCTGGGTCGAGGGGGCTTCCCCAGTGGTTCTAATCTTCTTGAAGAATTCTGCGAACTCCTCGTTCCTAACAGCGGCCGGAGTCACGGGGAGACCACTCTCTCGGAGGGTATTCTTCAAGAAGGTCGAAACTTCCTTTCGGGTTGAGCTCAAGTTAAGAGCCTTTTTCTCCTTTGCTTTCTGGCCCTCATAGGTGCTAGGCAGCAGGTTGGGGAACAGCTTCAAGGCGATAGGAAGGAGCAGTTCGGCGAAGGGGATAATGATGAACATCGAGAATGGGATCAGTCGGCCAAGATCTTTCACCGTTCGTTGAAGCTAATTGTTAAATCCGTTAGTTGAATCCATAACGCTACTTCACAAGGGCAGCAAAAGCCCTACCTGTCGGTACTCTCTCCGGCTGAGCTCATATCCCGCAGCCATCTTCAACGCCAGTCGCGAACTGATCCTAACCTCCATACCAAGAAGCTTCGTACCATCCCAGTAGTGCTGGATTTCCTTTTTGATCTTCTGCCCAATCGTCAACTTCTTCTGCTCCTTCTTCGCCTCGGCCACTTTCTTCTCATCCTCCGCCAGCGTCTTCCTCGCCGCTTCCAGCTGGGCGTGCTTCTGCGCATCTACACTGTTCTCCCCGGCAAGAGGCATCTCTGGCTTGGGAGCCACTTGCGTGCTCCCGTTGTCAGCCGCAAGTCGCGACGCATCTTCTTTGGGAATGGGCTTCTTGGCCTGTTCAGCGTTAAAGCCCGGAGGCGGCAATGGGTTGGAGGGCGAAGATGTAGAGGTAGAGGTTTCGGTAGCATAGCCGCGCTGATGGGAGACCAAGATCGCAATGGCCTGCAGGTGGGTTGGGAACCCTCGTCCGTTGAACCGGAGATTTGCGGCCGATGCAGCGCCCAGGGCGCCGTTATACCGTGGTCGGGCTGTTGGTAACAATCATCATTAGTCACGAAGGTCATCTTTTAAGTATAATGACGACTAAATCGAGTATAAAAGTTGACTTACCGATCAGGCTGGGGCGCGGTACAGAACTGCGCATAAGTCTGGTCGATCTCATGGTGACGGACATTGCGGAAGTTCTAGGGGCATGAAATGCTCGGGGTGACGAGCGAGGATAGCAGAAGGGTACAACAATCTTAGAGAGGGTTGTACTCCTGATAATCTATGGTCTCAACCGTGCAGAAGAAAAAGGACGTATAATACTTAAAGTTTGAAGTAATGATGTCGTTGAGAACGGCCTCGAAAGCACGCAAGAAGATGTGGTTTCTTCACGTGATCTCAGCGGATTTCGGGGTTTACTTCGTCTTTGTCGGAGTTTGCCAAAACCCAGTCAGATTTCGAAAACAAGCTCTCTACCGGTATGGGCCGCTCTCCTGAAGGATCATCATTACGTATTAATCTCAAATTGCTCCATATGTTGAAATAGTAACAAGTTGATCATGATGTTCATTGCAGACATAATCAACGCAATGTATTAGCCACTGAAATCCAGAAGATGTCCAGATGAAAAGGAAAATTCGTGCAATTCGTGGAACCAAAACCAACCATAATCATCAACATTCTAGATCATATAGGCATCAAGGGTATGAATATAGGCAGGTCGCAGAGACAAAAGAATGACTAAGTCAGGGTATCATCAAGGACAACACAAAACCAGCCGATGCCCAATCCAAAAGCATTGCGACAGTATAGACAAACTCAGTCGACAGACTCAAGGAGACAAAGGAGCGTTTCCAAATTGGGTAGGTGACATGGATTTTACTTCCTCTCTCGTAGAATCGCACCGCCCGCGAAGTTGGAGCCATCTATGGCAGTAGCCGCCGCACCGGCGTCCAGAGGAGGGATCTGGTCGAGACTTGACTTGTCGGATTCCTTCTGCGCAGACAGTGAGTCGTCCAGGATGTGAGCCCCTGCGGGAGAAGCACTGTTCAAGATCGGTAGAGTCGGGCTGGTCATACCAGCCGGAGACGCCTGCCACCGGGCGACGTCCTTCTTCAACTCCTCTAGCTCCTTCTGGAAACGTTTGCCAAAGATGTCAATGTAGTAAGTTGCGCCATTATGGATACTCCAAACGAAGAGGCCGGTCAAAAAAATGCCGCTGGCCCATCGGTAACGGAACCAGATGGGACAAGGGATCATCGTCAGAAGCGCATAAATGTACTGAATCATCATGAAGGCGGGTGCTTGCAATGATTCGGGAAGACTGATCACAAACTTCCCAATCCAGGTCTTCGCGTAGGATTTGCGAAGCCACGTGAAGCTGGTAGGACGTCCAGCGGCGATCTTCTCCGCACGACGCACAGTAATGAAGAAATGATAGGTGAGCTGCCAAATCATGTAAGGCACGGTCGCCCACAGCATCATGGAAAGGAGAGAATAGTGGTTCGGAGAGCCAGGTTTGCTAAACTTGATGTCGTAGACGGCCGGAAACCTCTCTCGCAGCATTTCTGCAGGAGTGAGATGGACAAGACAGTGCAAAGCAACTGGTGGCATGATGTGAATGAAGAGACTGCAAACGAGACACGTCAGCGAATGCTCCTCTGCTGGAAAAGTTCTCAATGGCACCTACCTGACCACCTTATCCATGCTGTGGAAGACCATGGAGTTCCGCCACATTGCAATAGCAACCGCATTGTTTCCAAAAGTGAGGCAGAAGGTGCTGATAAAAAGTCTCTTGGACCTCGGGAAAACCCAAAAACTGAGCATGCAAAGCATGTTGACAAAGTAGCAAAGATCGGCAAGGAAATAATGATATCCCTTTTTGTGGTATCCATAGAATCTGATCGGCATGAAATAGGCCAGCTGTACGCTGAACCAGATATAGAAGTATTCGGGGTAGGCTCCGAGAAGGTACCCGCTGACGAAGATATTGAGGACACCCGCGATGAAAGAGATCTTCTCGCGCAGTGTCACCGTGGCCGTGGCATTCCACTGCTTCTCCAGCCGCTTAACACCGTCACTCATTCGACGGCGATATTTCGCCAACTGTTCATCGGCTGTAGGAACGCGCCGCTTCCATTCTCCAACCACGCGATCCTTTGCGTTCATTGAAGTAGACTTCAGCTTCTCGCGCTGCCTTCTGACCTTCTCTCTCTGCATGTTGATCGCCTGTTGCCATTTCTCGAGTTTCTGAGAGAGCGAAAGGTTGTCAAGCAAGTCAAACACGGTGAGTTTATCGAGAGGCGGGAAAGTCTCCCAGTCGTCCTGATATGAAAAGGACGTATTTCGCGACAGGCTAGGACGCGAGGCCGGCGGCGAATATGAGCGATTAGAGGAGTTCGCATATTCATCCGTGTCATAGAAGGCATCCATATCTTCCACCGGCGTGGGTTGTAACACAGGGGAGTCATGAACGCCCGTCATCTGGTTGGTCTTTCCGTCTTGGTGACCATCGAGTCCGGTGCCCTCCATGATGAGCTTTTGCTGAAACGAGAAGACTGTAGGGCCTTCCCGGCTGTGAGGGTAGGGACGACTAAGAAAGCGGCCGAAAGTTAGCATCACCATGTTGCTTCGAACCCAGACGCCCCCCAACAAGGTACGAGAGAGCTCGAATACGTAGACTGAATTAAAACAAGCGACGCTGGAATGCAGGAAGCATCGAGAGTCGAGAAGTCTTATCGATAGGAGGGGTTGATATAACTAAGACTGAGGCGACTCACGAGGCAAAACAATGAATCTTCGTCCAATGAAGATTTGGGCTGTTATCCAATGGTCAAATGCGCCAGTCTCCTTCAAAACTCAAGGCGCGTGATAACCATGCAAGAGTCACTGTACCGCCGAAAACCAACAACGTGCGGAGAAGGGAAGTGGGAAAAATCGACACAGGAGGACCGTGGTGTTGAGAAAAGGCCCGTTGGGAAGATGAAGCTCGACGTGTGCTTGAAGTGACGTTTCTGGTTGGCTGCGGTCTTGCTTATGATGGTCCCTGGGATCTGGGCATGATCTGCTCAGCCAGCCAATAAGCTTCAGCCACAGGATTCACTTGCCACTTCCGGTGTTTTGCTGCCTGAGGTGTGACTGTCCATCTATACTCTGTGTCTACCTCCCATGCAGGTTACCTCAGGTTGGTAGGAGAATAAGATGTAATATTATCATCATTGGAGAATTACAACCACATGAAGAGAATAAACGGTCTAACTTGGAGGAACACTGCGAGCAGTAGGTTCACGATATCGGCAAAAAAAGGTGGAAGGGACCTTGAAGTACTCCGTACTATATTTATTTGCAAGGGAGTCACACTGACCATGAGCGAAGCTACTTAGATTATTTGCCGAACCAAGTTTATGGACTTCTCTATCTGTAGGCTACAAGATGCTGGATGGATCTTCTTTGAAGAAAGAAAAAGTCTGAGAAGCTACTGAGCCATGTTTATAGAAGGCGACAGGACGGTACCTACACCGACTTCGGGTCCGACTGAAAATCACCCTCCCATTGTGCTACCGAACGTCCCCTCAGAGATGATCTTCCACGCCACTGGTGAGAAAAGGCACGTAAAGTGGATATTCCAGGTCCAGCTCCCAATACCACAGTTCATCCTCCAGCTCTTTCCTTGCCTCTCTCACCAACTGCTTCTGCAGCTCATCAATCAAGGACAGGCCGACAACCGCAACCTTTCCAATTTGCCGAAACAGGCGTGCCACCGCCACTATATGTAGAGAGCCAGCTCGTGTGTCCCCACTTCTGACCAAACGTTCTGCGCAGTCCCAAGATATCAGGACACGAACTGAGCTAAGCAGAGGAAGCCCCGAGAGAATGAGATCGACGCTCTGGCGATGCTCGCGCAAGTATTTTGTAATATAAGGAGTATAGGCGATGTGCATGATGCGATGCTTGGGGAGATGCTTCGGAGTTTTTCGAAGGATCAGAGTATCTCATAGTGTAGCCCCATCCAAGAGCGTCGAACGCAAAACGGCCGAAGAGGATCTGCTGCACCTCGTCATAGATCTGCTTGCTCGTGGTTAAAAGATTTATGTACACGCTATTCGAGTGTCGCCAAACGATGCGGCCACGGATATAACGTATCGACTCCAATGATTCTCCAAAAGTGATGACTTCACGGTCCAGACAGAAATTCTTGGTACTCGAAATAGCCTTGCAGAGGATTTCGCTGCGAATTTCAAAGGGGAGGTCGAGGAGACGAAATGGTGTTGATATGATCGCGTGACTTGAATCTGTCTTCATTGAGTCCTTGAAAGAGGAAAGGACTCGAGAATGGTGTTTCATAAAGTAAGGACCCTCCTGGATCCAGACCTTTCGATCCAAGTCCATGCTGTGAGAGAGATCTGAGACTCTGAGCTCAAGATTCTCTCTGGACTTGATAGATTCGCTGTTTCTGGCTTTTGAAAACGTGTCGTCCGACTAACGGTGAGTGCTGGACCTCGCGGTCTGGCAGCGGGGGATCTCCTGTACACTGACCCAGGCACTGGCAGCTGGTCTGGCAAGAATACAGGGAATAATGTCTTTCCTGACAATGAGTCGGTTTTGTGAAGTGGACAGGTTTCACCAGAACACAGCCAATCGCCTAAGACTCATCCATTTACTGAGAACGCTATGCACGGTGAAGAATTAACAAAGGAAATAGCCCAAATGAAAGGTACGCTTACGCGCTTTCTAAAATGACACAAAGTTGAAAATTCCACATTATCTATGTTTGTTGAAGAAGTGATACCAGAGCGTCTCCGCATGAAGACGGATGATAGATGGCCAAAAGAGAATACCAAGAGGACGGCCAGCGATAGGGCGAGTCGCAGGGACAGGCTGTTGAGAAGGTCAGAGACGGGCTCAGATTCAGGCTACAGCCGAGATTTCACGGGAACGGACCTTCCTACAATCGGTCCCAGTCAGTTTGACGACATATTAAATGGCGGACGCATCGGAGGGGTTCCATGATTCCACAGCAGCGAATGTTGAGCATAGAAACCCGTCACAGAATTCGAGCCAGTCGACGGAATCTCTGCAGGGGTATGCAGCCCCTGCGTTTGCTCACTGGAATTGATGGATGGATCCGTACGCTTTGAGAGACACGATAGTCCGCTCTCAACTGAGCTTTTGCGGCTGAGGGACACTGGGGACAAAGGCAAGCAATCCGTGTCAGAGTGTGGGTTCTCGTTCACGTTCACTACTGCCGGCTCAATGCCCTCTGGCAGATGCTTCGAAGAGACATATATCACAGTATCACCGCCTGTTTGGTTATTAATGATCAGCCTGATGCCTCTGAGCGATTCATTAAGAGTACAAACATACTGATTTTTCCGCTCAGATAGAGTTCCTCGACTTCCCTGACCTCATAAATCTCGTCCAAGATGAACAATCTCTGAGGCGGTGCAATTTGGCGGTGCACATCCTGCCCAGCCTCTCTGAGCTTTTGCGCTGTGATTGCATGGCTTTCTCTCAGTTCGCAGAGAATGTGCATGAGAAGTCGAATTCTCTCTGGAAGAGACGAAGAGTTAGCGACTCCGGACACTAAATTTGCAAAATAACACGCGAGGGAAGAACTGATTGACACACCATGCTTCAGGAGGTGATCTGGCTCCTTGTGTTGAACGCCAGTAGGCCACCATTTGGGCTTAGTTAGTTCAGGATCCAACTTCTGGCAAGGTGCTCCCATCACTGTCCTGCGCCCATTGTATGGATGATTGACCTGCTTACGAGGTTCCACGAGCTTGACGAATGCCTTTGCAATCACTCTGCAGTTGAGCTGTTGAAGATTTTCGAACGCTTTCTCGTAGAACTGGCGCAGCACATCGGTCTGTCCCACGCGTATCGGTGTCCGTTTGGGTGCCCCATCAGTCGAACTGGAATCTGAATCACAGCCCAGGTCCGAACTTGTGCGCTTCCTATTCCTCCGCTGGCGCTTATTCTGCAAAGTCTGGAATTGACAAGGGATGAGCCTGGGATGCCTTGGTACGCCAGGCTGGAACCACGCTGGGCTGGATGGCAGGTCCAGTCCAGCATTAAACATGAAGGACTGCCTTTCCGGTAGCTCGACATGTGATGCTCCAATCGCCCCTGCTGGGGATACGCAGAGCCAGTCAGCAACTATGCTTTCAGGGTTTTCACATGCTTCGTTCTCACCGGAGGGAAAGTTCTGCATGTTCGGCTGCCAATCGGCAGTCACAGCTCTGATAAAGTTCTGTTTGAGATCCTCGGTGAAAATGGCCCTTTCACAGCCTGCAAGGGATGACGAGACATCGACACCGAGTTCACCATTGTTGTCTATATATATCATCGCAAAGTGGGCGAAAGGACAGTTAGATGCTCGTGGCATTGTGCAGTGGCTCTCCTTTGCAATATCAGATTAGAGGATTCTTCAATTGTTGCGACAAATCATCATGCATACCGCTGTCCCTTGCTGGCCCGTCATGCTATCATAGGGCAGCATCTGATGATGCTCCTGGGCCCCTGGCTGAGCTGTAGGATCCATTGCGTAAATTGGGCTTAGGGTACGAAAGATGTGTTCAAGTGCCAATATCGAGTACTTGGTGAAGAATACGCCCTCCGCGGCCAGAAAGTAAATTCCTCACGAAGATATATGTGTTCTGATATTGACTAGTTTGTGACAACTCCACAGAATCTGCCAAACAACGGGTTTGGGATACTTTATATAACCGAACGGCCAATTGCAGGTGAAAAAAGTACGCCTATTGAACAAGTCATTCATTCCATGTGAGCTTTTAGAATTTCACTAATGTCACTGACGGCTTGGGTGGCGGGATTCAACACGGACCCTAATGTAATACAGACAAATACATGCAGAAATGACACTATGGTCTGTACGGAAGGACCCATTGATGCATGCCCGCCATTGATTTCCGGCAGATGGGGCATTGATACATACCTTCTGGTACAGGATCGGGCTCTGACGCCTCCAACGACGCCAATCACCGAATGGGGCGAGAGGATGCCTGCTGTTTACGAGACTGTCTCCATCGGGGAATCAACAAGTCGCTTCCTGAGCATGAAGATCATCCAAGACTCGTCTGTGATCCTACAGCCGCACATCGCCTTTCCAGCTAGATGGAAGCTCCATCAATGGTGCTACCGAGCGCGTCAAAGTACCCAAAAAAGCAATAACAATTAATGATCTAGAGTAGGTCTAATAGGCCGTGCCGAGCCGGGGAACCTAGCTTAGAGTTAGCCTACGGCCGAAGCAGTCAGGGCACATCCTTGTGGCAGGGAGTACTCCGCAGCGATTTCCCCTTTTGTCGCCTCGATCTGAACCATGTCCGAGGATTGGATCTTTTATCTGTCTAATCGAATCGTTGACCACATTTATTGTCAGACTCATCCTTACTCACATGGCGCTGACACTCATGGACACCTCTGAGATCGTAGGTGCAACAGCTTAAGAGTCAGAGCGTCCTAAGCAGAAGGCCTGGGTCACTCAGGGCCATGTCCCGATGCGGACCAGGTCTTTGGGACCACACCAGTGACACCGACAATTTAACTCAAATAGCTCCCGGGAAGGATGCCTGTCCCAATCACAGAATGAGGATTTTGTTGCTTGGACATTGGTGGCTACCGATTTCCGCTGTCATAGCCTGGCCAGTCTGTGCTAAAGGTAGCTAGCTAGCCGGTGGAGACAGTTGTCCGGCGCCATCAATACAGATGGGTCCACCGAATGAAAGAACAGAATGAACGTATCAGTTTCTCTTCGTTCGCTGTCCAAAGCGTGTGCATCAGTGCAGTTACATGGAAGTTGTGGTTTAACGTAGGCCTCAGCCATTAATGCTCCCGCATCCGATAGTTAACTTATCTGCTGGTTTTGCTCAATACCTTCCAGGTCTTTGAGCGCCAGCAACTCACTGAGCTTTCTTTCAATCTAGCTGAGACAGAGGTGCCAATATGCTGAGTTCAGAAGCCAAATGACAGAATAGCTGACTGAAGAGCTATCACTTTGGTATCGTGGGGGGGCAACATTCAAGTTCAAGAAAGGTTGGGCTTGAAGCACGGACAATCCCACGCAGAGTGCATCAGCACACCTCACTTTTCCTCAAAGGCTCTAGCTCCGTCCAACCAGGTATCCACACAAATTTTCGAGATCTTGGTATGTCGGGAGGACTGACGGATTCCCCTAGCTTCCCGGAATAGCAGCCAAGGGACAGGGCCTATCTATCCGTTCAACCGGCTGCTGTTCCAAACTTCCACCAGTGGGGTGGATACCTTTGGCGGAATCAGCATCGCTTTACGCTCCTCGAAGCAGTTCCGTTCGACTACTTACTGGAGTCGATACTTGCTGAATGCAGTTGGACCTGACATTCTAACACTGGTGCTAACTTAAAAAGATACAGTAACTTGACAGACCGCTGATCCTCCAGCCCTTGCTGAGCCGTGAGCAGATGTCTCGGAATTAGACTTTTGCAGCTGAAGTAGAGTTCAGAGTTGTGCCTGGTTTTGCAAGCGGTATCTATCTATCGATGTCATTCAAGACAACCATATCAGAGCTCTGAGCCAATTGCCCTCAATTTGATATTCACAACCTAAGCTAATCCGGTCCTATGGTTGGCAAAAGCATCACCTTGTCCCTCGATAAGGGTCTCAACAGGATTGCTAGCTTACAGCGGATATTATATCCACAATCTAATAGGCGGATATTGTATCCACCATCCACTATTGGATATGACTCGATGTCCTCAGCGATCAAGTTGGAGGACTCGATCCGCCAAGATTCAAACCGCCTGCATGGACGATTGGCTTGAAAGGCGGAAAGAAACAAAAGCAAGCACAGTTTTGAGACCGCAAAATTCGGAGTGCGGACAGGCCTCTTCGTATGCGAGGCGAAGTGACATGTCACATCGTCACTGATGGTCTTGCTATGCAGCTTGCGCCACTGGCAAGAGAAAGGAGGAGATATAAAAAGTACCTATCGACAGGGAAAAAAGAAAAGAAAGAAAACAGCCATGGCTCCCTTACTTCTTTGCGGGGAAAAGTGGATTCTTCTTTTCTTTTTCTTTCTGTGTTTCTGCGCGCTCGTCCACAAGTCCTCTCCACAGTTTGAACAATGCCTGTATCCATCAACATTCTGCCAGGTAACGCACAGGGTTTACTTGTGCCTGCTGTCGGAAATCCTTCCTGTGTTGAGAGGACCATGCAATATTAGCTGTTCAATTTCTGGAACGCCTGCATGTCGTGGCTGTTGTCTGGACTTTGCTCAACGACTGGAAGACTCTTTGTCAAGTTCAGGCCTCATGGGCTTGGGCAGAGGGCAATCTCTCTGCAAGCGGTGAGATCCCTTCCGCTAACTAATACCCAAGTCGAGCTGACATGCTTTCGTTGGCTAATATGCGAGTGAAATGATCCTTCTTCGCGAGGTCTCTACTTCCATGAGGCCCCTGCAAGAGGTCTGTAATTGACTGCATGAATATCTGAGCACTTGCAGCAGCGGAGCTCTGATTTGGCCTGGGTGTTGATTGGATGGTAGTGATGCCCTCTTCACATGACATCGTTTTGCCATTCTTGAAGACCACATATTTTTAGCGATACTGCCCGGGTATGGGGCAGATACAATGCTCCATCTGCATGAAACTGATGATCGACCATCTATCTGTTTCTCACCGACAATTCAATGCTAATCATGGCCAGCATACGCATTGCTCATGGCGTATATCAGCCTGTCAACCAAATTCGATGACGCTCGCCATTGAGGTTGAGAATAGGCTTCAAAGCTTCGGGACTGGCTTCTCGGATTCGCACACTACAGATGCCACACATCCCCCAATGCGCCTTACTTTTCTCCGTGCGTCCAATCACCCCAGTCCTATGAAGTACTAAGCCAATAGTACTTCATGTCGCGTACGTAATACGAGCCTGGGTAGTTCGAACAGTCCGCTAGACTAGACCTCGGCCACTGACTCGAGTGATAAACATTCTCAGCGACGACTGACAGTTTTTTTAAGAAACCAGATTTTCTGGGACTCAACAGCAGCTTGTGGCTACAGATGCTCAATGACCCTGAAGTTTGGACCGCGCCACACAGCGATTGGAATACAAAATCCTAAGATTTTGAGACCAAAAGATTCATATGCCTCCCGCGGAGCCACCGAGGCATCAGTTTCACGTACCAGTTACGTGCCTTTGGATCAAATTCCATGCTACTATACTATAGCAGATGTGACGATCTCTTGGTCGATGAGTCCTTATCCATCTCGATCTCACATTGTTTAGAGCATTACTGGTTGGAAGCGACGGTCTCAAGACAATAGGTGCTCGGGCCTACATATTGATATTAGGAGACTTGTGCATTGAAAGAGCCCTGCCGATACGTCAGGCATGGATTGCCCTGAAATAATTCTGCAGTCATGCCTCTGCCGCGAGGTCGAGTCACCCGTGAACAGTACAAGACAACAGTTCTCGAAGGCGACACTCCAACCTCCACAGATTCATCATTAACCAGCTCGGCAGGCTCGTCAATACTGGATCGACTGGTGATCCGTCCTTCAGTTTGTGAATCCCAGCCAGCCATTTCAGTTGAACCCGTAAATCTGTCCCTCTTCCGTCACGAAGCGCTGCACTCACGGCACACGGAGGCAATCTTCCTTGGGATAACAGGTGACCAGGAATGATCGACCCATTATATCCTGGACTTCACTACGACCATTCCGTTTCCGTAGCAAGGGACTTTGACCATCTCAATGGCACGGGACGGACCGATACTGATCCTCTGTTTGTACGCGTACTACTGCAAAGTGGCCACTGTCGCTATGAAACATCACAAAATCCCTCCCAACGAGCGGCTGCAGAGAAATCGAGAAGCTCTGTGCTTCCAATTTCAGCACTTACCTCACCATAGTTATATCGTCGGCAGATTTCGAGAATGCGGTTCTCCCAAGCTACGAGTCGACAATCAACGTACGACGCATTATGCTTAGAATCATTGGTTCTTGTATGTGTCACGGTCAGACGATGTGGCGTCCCCCCTTGTAAACATAAAATGTAAATCCATTAACGCTTGGGGGTAAACCAGAAGCTTGCGCCAAGTACTCGTGGAAACAAGGATCTAAGAGGCTCGTCTACCGTATGGTTCAAATGGAAACAGGAATGCACAAATAGCAAGACCGCCATACAATGCACCACATATGAAGATGGGTCCTGTGGTTGCTGTGTTTGCAACGGTAGCAATAACAGCAGACATTACGCCCATAAGCCGACAAAAAGCCACTGCGATGCCATTGCCCGTGGCTCTATGAGCAGATGGTAGCACCTCGGCCGTATATCCATACAGTGTACCGTAATATATCTCCAGAGTAAAAGATATAACGCAACTGTACGTGATGTTCTCAACCTGAGAAGTGACCTGAGAGTAGGCGAAGGAGAAGGCCACTACAGATATTTGTTAGTGTGGATGACAGCACAGCAGCCGTTTAGATGATGGAGTACTCACTGGTAATAAGAGCACCGATAACCATCGTATAACGACGCCCTAAGCGCCGCCAATTTGCCATGTGACCACCGAGCATAGGCCCAAAGATACCACAGACTTGGACTAAAGCGTAATTTCTCCAAGTCTCATATGTACTGGTGACGCCGAACTGAATGCCACGACTGGCAAGATACGACGGCAAGAATACATTAAACAAGGGGTACGCGAGCCCAATCATAGACCACGACAACCAGATGAGAAGAGTCGTGAAGGCCAGCTCTTTCGTCATAAACAAACTCCGCATATGGATCCAAATTTCGCCGACGGAGAATCGAGACTTTGAGTGAGCAGAGCTGATGGTGCCACATGCTTCGAGCTGTTCCACAGTAAGGGAACATGGCCGGTCGTATTTCGACGCCAACTCTTGGAAATTCTCGACCACTTCGGCATCTTCGCCTTGTCCGAGAAGGAATTTCGGAGTTTCCTTGAGACGGATAATTGTGACTCGAGCAACACTCATGGCAAATATCATTGCTCCCATGGTGTACATCAGGTACCTCCAGCCGCTGTTGTTGGCCTTGGTGCAGGGTGTAAATGGTGCCGCAGTGGGGTCGGAACAGCTGTAGTTTGCTATGGATCGTCTCACATTAGGAATTTCTTCAGGTACAAGGCTAATTCACGTCTGAATTTTAGGTAGGTAGTAGGGACTTACGCATAAAACCCCAAGCAACCAACCCTGCAGTCGTACAGCCAACTCCCCACCAAGCAGCAAGCCAGATTACAAGCCATTGCTTGTTGGAGGGTAAATATTCCAAGAAGATCGTAGTGTCGAGAACCAAGTTTCCACCAGCACCGAACGCTGCGAGGGCGATGAAGAATCCAAGCGAAACCCAGTTGGGTGCTGCACCGGCGACGATGGTGAAAACCGCACAGATGAATAGTGACACGTTGAAAGCGATTTTCCGTCCCATGATGTCAGCGCCAAAGCCCCAAAATAGGGCACCAACAAGCATCCCGGTGTAGACTGCGATTGTGAGGCCCTTCTTGTAAGAAGGTTGAAATTCGTAGACTGCCTGGGTGGCGATGATCCCTTGGAGAGAAAGTTGCAAAGCGTCCACGGCATATCTTGTATAAATTTAGTAGGTTAATAGGTTTAGAATAGAGACAGGAAATGGCAAGTCTTACCCAAAGCCATTAAGGAAGAACAATTTCCAGTGATATGGTGTCCAGCCAATCTCGTCCAGGGTCTGTGCTATGTCAATTAGTCAAACGAATCATCGGAGAATGACCTTCACATATATGATCATCACGGACATTGTTCACAAGGTGCATCTTCCTACTCAGCGCAGGATCGAGGTCCAGAATAGCCAGGATCTCTAGCCCCTGATCAATGCTCTCGGGAGCTGAGTACTTCGACTCGAATTCTGCATTCCTCTCCTCATCATTGTTATAGCCCATCTGGGGGCTCTCCATCGCGACAGGGACTTCTCTAGACATGGAGAACGGCAGCGGAAAAGGATAATGTATTATAGGGATTCTCTGATCAGTCCAGAATATGGAAAAAGAAAGGCAGTCCAAGCCACCCTTTATTAATGCTTCCTGAACTTTCTCCTCAGTACTGGCGCTAAGTCCTAATTGGGGTCTTATCGCCCGCTTGGGAAGGGCATGTATCCTAGAAATCCTCAACTTCAGACTAAATTATATTCGGTTGCTCTGGTTCTAACCCAGTTCTGATACAAAGATATGCTGCGCTGACCTTCCAACCTCCGAAATTCCGGAATATCTGGTTTATCTACTGCGTACGGAGGAGATATAACTCCCACCACCTGCCTATCATAGACGATCTTGAGCTCGAATTCCACGTTTAGCTTGCCTTATTAGTATAGTACATAGTAGCGTATCATCCGGTTCGTTATCCATATCTATGGTAAACTAAGGCCCTAGTTTAGACTAGGTGGAGACGGGACGAAGGCCGCCTTCGGACTTTGGAGATACTCCAACCCTAAACTATATAGGGCTGTATTATCTCTTGGTGCAGTGACTCCATTCTTCTTCGGCATAGCTTGAGAGTGTTAAGTTGGAAGCCATTCCAGGTGAAAGCTTTCCATAAGGTGGAGTGGCTGCTGTCTCTGTAACAATGTCACAATAATCTACCACATGGCATCATAACCTCCTCCATCTATATCCACCAATTCCTTCCCTGATCTTCTCGGAATAATGGAAGTGGAAACACTGGACCTTCCTCTCCGGGTACCCCCAGACCTTGTGGGGTCCGGGGCCGGGTTTCCTAGTTACCCTGATAGGCCTTGGCCGTTTAGCCATTTTAGCGATCGGTCTCTAAACTACTCCGTATCTATAGCAGAATTGAATGAATCGCATCAGACAACGAGCAGTGGGCTACGAACCCAGACGCTCGAGCCCAATGGCTAGGTTCGCAGGTAAGAATTCTCTCATCATACGGGTCCTGGTCATCCTGCATTCTGATGTGCCATTGCAATTGTAACTGGACCACTTGCTGCTCCCTCCCTGTTGTTGTTTGGAGGGCAAGTTTCGTCCTCCTCCCTCCCTGTTTCTTTGTGTTGAAGGAGCTTATAAAGCCCTCTTTTTACTCTTTACCTAGATCTCTTAGCATCCATCTAGCAACTCCAGAATGCATTATCTTGATTCCTTCCGTTTCCCAGATCGTCTTATAGAGTGGGCCGACAAACGCCAGGGAAATTCTCGGCCATCGTCACTTTCAGCCCCCAACACACATCTTTCCTGGCCCACCCAGTGGCGATCAAGATATCCATGCCAGATGGTTAGAATGGGACTCTTATCCAAGAATCAGGAAGCCTGTTCTCACCTTCGGCTATATGAAGTATTCCGCCCCGCGCATGGATGCAGACATCCGGGGTGGGGGCGGGAGGGGGGAAGGCTCCACTGAGAACGCCGATGGGTTCGCCGCTGACTGCGACGGTAATATCGATCATATACTACCTGCCTGATTAGCAGTGGTTATTATCCCCGCCAAGTCCGAGCCTCACTTACCATAAATGACTGTGTCTGGTAGTATTCACCGTCAACTTGGGTTGCCGTCCTCTGGCCCACATCAGTCAAAATTCTTTTATAGAATTGTCGCCTGATTAATGCGGTCTGACTTGAAGCTCGAGTCAGAGACCGAGTGTTTCTCAGATGGCAATCTCTACCAGCTCTGCCGCGAATGGACAGGCAGATGGAACACTCAGAACTCGCAGTGATCCTTCCAACCTCGAAGGGCCCGCACTGGACTTGACAGTCCTGGGATTGAACAGTGGCACGTCTATGGTAAGCCCGGCGCTTAAGCCAACACCGTGGAGAGACCTATGCTCTGACCGCAATTTAGGACGGCATTGATTGCGCACTTTGTCGATTCCGCCAGCAGCATCCATCCGGCCCGGTGACATTTGAACTCCTAAAGTATGGCGAGACTCCTCTGGACCAGCAGATCAAGAGACGGGTGATGAACATGATTTTGCACAACTCAACATCACCCGAAGAAATTGCCGAGATCAATGTTATTCTCGGTGAGGCTTTCGCGATGGCTGTGGAGGAATTTACCACCAAGCATGGTATTGACAAATCCAGCATCGACGCCCTCGGATCTCACGGCCTGACGATATGGCATCTTCCCATGCCGAATGAGAACCAAGTCAAGACCACTCTCAGTATGGCAGATGGGGCGATTCTGGCAGCTCGGACGGGAATTACAACGGTATCCGATTTCCGGATCAGCGATGTGGCTGCTGGACGTCAAGGAGCCCCGCTTATTGCATTTTTTGATGCCCTGCTTTTGCACCATCCTACCAAGCTTCGTGCGTGTCAGAATATTGGCGGGATTGCCAATGTCTGTTTTATACCGCCTGACAGCCAGGGAGGCGTGGATGAATGCTTTGACTTCGATACCGGGCCTGGAAACGTTTATATAGACGCCGCAGTTCGACACTTTACTAATGGCGAGCGGGAATACGATAAGGATGGTGAAATGGGGAAGCGCGGCCAAGTGGACCAGGAACTCGTGGATGAATTCTTGACACACCGATACTTTGGACTGGAACCACCAAAAACAACCGGCCGCGAAGATTTCCGGGATACTCTAGCCTTCGATCTAATTGCAAAAGCGCAAAAGAAGGGCTTGTCACCGGATGATGTTGTGGCAACCATTACTCGAATCACTGCGCAATCGATTGTGGATCATTACCGACGCTTTGCGCCATCTCAAGATATAGATGAGATTTTCATGTGCGGCGGAGGGGCCTTCAATCCAAACATCACAGATTTTATCCAGAAAAGCTACCCAAACACCCGCATCGTTTTGCTGGACGAAGCTGGTATTCCTGGGAATGCCAAGGAAGCGATTACATTTGCCTGGCAGGGTATGGAAGCTGTGGTGGGGCGATCAATACTTGTCCCAGCACGAGTCGAAACTAGAAAAGAATACGTGCTTGGAAAAGTGTCACCGGGTGACAATTACCGACAGGTGATGCAGAAGGGTATGCTCTTTGGTGGCGGAGGGAGAAAGCTTCACCCAGTCAAAGACATGATCAACGTTGTCGAGGGAAAGGTCTTTAATAATAAGTGGTAGTAAGTTCTAGAATAATGGCTCTCCAACAGAAATTGTTATATGTAATTGAAAGCCTACACGTGCAGCTTAATGAATCGTCTTAGACTTAACTCAAACACTCATATTCGATATATAAGCGAGGGCAACATACAGAGATCAAGGATCCAATAGAGTGTCGGCTATGGGGGTTCTCGGAGCGCAACAGTCGTAACAAAAATAGTGTGCATTATCAATCGCACTCGCATACGCAATGATATTCTAATAACCCACTTGATCCGATCCATTCCTCGTGTGGAGGTAGTCAGTGCTGACTGCTGTGGATGGGCGTGTTTATACTAGTTGAGTATGTTGAGCAGAATCAGGCCTCTGGACTAATGTCCCTCTTCTGCCAAATTGTAAGAAGAGACGTAGAGTCAAAGGCGATATTGATTCCATTGATTATCACGCCTTTGTCATTAACCTTCCCGCCATTCCATCGCAACTGTTCGGAAAAGAAGGAACTCATAGCCATCAAGGGATATAACAAAGCAGATAGACGAAAAAGGGAGAAGGAAAGTACTAATCTACAAGGCCATCGGATCATACTCCTGCGTGACAAGCTTAACTAGCTTAGAAATCAATCTACTGATATTTCCGGAGCTGCAGGAGAGGTCAGTACTCAAATTGGGGGCTGCAAGAAAGGAAGCAAAACTCACGTCAAGCGTCAAGGATTTGCTGCTGTTTTCAGTCTGGTCTCGGTAGATACCGACCAATGCTTCGCTGTTCTGGAACAGCCCGGTCTTCAAGCTGATGACGATGAACTGCATGCCGGGAGCCGCATGGTCGTGGATATAGTTGGCGATGCGAGCGACATTGGTATTGTCAAGGGCAGCGTCAACCTCGTCCAGCACGAAGAAGGGCGATGGCTGGTATGAATGGATAGCGAAGAGAAGAGCCAGCGCAGCCATAGTCTTCTCACCACCGGATAGATGCTCCATATCTCGGAAACGCTTGAGAGGAGGCATGGCGTGGTATTTGATACCATCGAGGTATGGCTCGTCCGAGTCCTCAATGTCCAAGTATCTGTGGTTCAAAATTCGGTTAGATGCAACAAAAAGTATATCTGCAGAACGAAAACTTACGCTTGCCCTCCCAATGGGTAATTGGCACTGCGAGTCAGCTCGCGATAGATGGGGCCAATTTGCTCCGAGATGTGAGAGAACGCCTTGTTGAAGAGATCTGATCGCTGTCGCATCACCTCCTCGAAATCTTCTTTGGCCTTCCGAGCCCGTTTGCGTGCCTCCTCGAAGTCCTTCTCAGTGCTTCGGAGCTTGTTTTCTACACTTTCCAGACGCTCCATCGCGCGTGTATTCGGTGCCATCTTGTCCAACTCGCTGTTGAGAGTTTTGATTCTGTCGAGCAGTTCCTCTTCAACCTTTTCGTCGCCCTCCTGCTTTATATGAGTACTTGGTCGATGTGCTGGTGCGACAGTACTTACCTCCTTGAGAGACTCCCCTAGCGAGTCGAAGTCGACTTCAATACCGTAGTCTTGCACGATACCACTTCCGTCATTGTTGGCCTCCTCATCGACGTCCATTGCATCAGGGTCGGCTGTCTGGACAATGTCATCGATAGGCAGTTGGTCAAGCGATTTAGAGTTCTCCGTTAGAGGTATGTTGATGTCCTCGAGCTTGCAGCGCCTTAGAACAGCATATCGGCTGGCCGAGTTACGCTGGACTTCCGCCTCCAAGGCGCTAACATTCTTTAGGATGCCTTCAACGTCCTTGCTGCGTTTCTGAAGTTCTTTGCGCTGCCGCGCGAGGTTCTCCGCTGATTGCGCGTAAGCCTCCTTCTGCTCCTGCAGTCGCTCCCTAAGGACATCCAGCTCAGCATTGTATTCATCCAGCTGATTTCGGATTTGCTCTTGTTCGGCCTTGAGTTCCTCAATTAGACTCTCGTCCCGCTCATGCTGTGCCTGAAGGCTGGCAATCCTATCCTTCGTCGCCTGGAGTCGTTGCCTCTCGAAGCTGAGTTGATTTTCAATCCTACTCTTCTGTGTTGTGAACTCGAGTTTCTTCTGAGCGGCCTCCTCTTGCAAAGAGCCCTGTTGGACCTCGTATTCACGAATGTTGGCGTAACCAAGACGCTTGCAGAACTTGCGATAGATGTCGTCCTCAATGCTGCTGACAGACTCTTGCGATTGGGCGATGGTCTGGTCGAGTTCCTCCAGGACCTCCTGGCGCTCCATGTATTTTGGCCTCAAGTCTTCGAGCTGGCGCTTCACGAAATCTAATTCCGTGCGCTTGCTCTTGAGGTTTCTTTCGAGAGCCTTGAGCTCCTCCTGCGCGTAGGCGAGGCGCTGCTCAAGACCCACCAATTCACCTTGCAATGTCTCTTCTTCAGTGCCTCTGCGATGGCCCTTAGGCAGATTGGCGAGGTCGGCCATCAGTTTGTCCTTGAGCTTGTGAAGATTCTCAACCTCCGAATCCTCCCATCGCTTTGAATTCTGCTGAGGGCCTCTACCACCAGTCATCAGACCTCCCTTGTGGATCACAGTTCCATCGAGTGTGACGGCTTTTGCGTCTACATTTCTCTCATAGCAAAGGTACTTGGCTGTCGCTAAATCATCACAAACAATGGCGTTTCCACAGGCATAGCTGATGGCCCTTGCAACGGAGTCATCGTAGTCCACAGTCTCAATAGCTGGACGCATTCCTCGATGAATGCCTTTCAGATTTGAGTTGAAGGCTTTGACTTGGATGGTCTCCAGGGGGATAAAGGTTGCCTGGCCAGCTCTCTGGTCTCGGAGGTGCTGGATGCACTCCTTGGCGGTCTTCTCGTTATCGACGACGATGGCATCGAAGTGACGACCCAGCACCGTGCTGACAGCTTCGGCATACTTCTTCTGCTTGGGTCTGCAAAGATCACTGACACGGCCCTTCACACCCGGGAAGATGCGCTTCAAGGTCGAGATCAGCTCCTTAGCTCTAAGTTCCCTCTCTGTTTGCTTCTTGCCATCGTCAGCCTCAAGAAGTTTCTTCAAAACGACCTGAACTTTCTCCTCAAGCTCTGTCCTCATCTGAGAGATGCGCAAGCGCTCCGAGGTTAGCGCGTTCAATTCCTTCTTCTTGCGGTCGATCTCCTTAGAAGTAGTCTTGACCGTGTCGTTCAAAGATGACTTGCGCTCCGTCAAGGTCTGCGTATCGGTTTCCAAGCTCTTGAGTTGCCATTCCGTTGAGTCAAACTTGCTCTTCAGACTGTTGTAGGCCTCGGCTTCCGTCTTTCTCTGACGCTTCAAATTCTCGAGATTGAGTTGCTCCGCAGACGATCGCTTGCTGACTTCCTCTTTGAGCATTTTGTACTCCTGCTGGTCAGCTTCGCTCAGTCCACCCCGCTGCTTACTCATTGTCTTTTGCCATTCGGCCTCCCACTGAGCCTGAGCTTTTTCGACGACTTTGAGGTCCTTCTCCAATTGCTTCACATTGGCCGCTTGAGTATCCCGCTCCTTGCCAATTTCGGCAATCCGAGAGGCAAACCTCTCTACCTTCTTCCTGATGATATCAATCTTCTCGTCCACAGGGACCAAGGCGTTGGTCGCCTCTTCAATGTCTTTCTCCTTCTTGGTGATATTTCTCTCTGCCTTGGCCACATCCCTGCCAACCCTCGCATGCTCCACCTTGGCGTTCTCAACGTTCTTCTCGTACTTTTCAACTCCGCGGCGGTAGTCCTTCAGTTCGTCTTGGTACTTCTGGATATCCGCGCTGGACGCATCAATCAAACGCTGGAAATGGAAAAGCTTCCAGAGAATGTGAGTGATTTCGGCTTGATCGCGTTCCTCTGCCTTCCTAGCATAGTTCTCGGCCTCACGCTTCTGCTCCTGGTATTGTTTAATTTCAGAATTGATACCCCTCCGTCGGTTGAGCTGGATAGTCTGCTGTTCCGCGGCCTCCTCAGCTTCCGCCTTAAGACGCTCATATTCAGCTTTGTATTCAAGACTTCCTGAAATCTGCTCGATCAACCGCGTCAAGTCCTTGGGGGACTGCGAAGCGATCGCTTCAACGTCACCCTGGAAGACGAGGAAATTGCGCGCTTTGATCAGAATGTTTTCCGCCTCGAGAGCCTCATTGTACTGTTGCGCCGTCACGATGCGATTATTGATTCGGTATTCGCTAACGCCGGAGCTTGTGATCGACCGTCGCCATTGCTGCTCCTCGCCCGCATCATCCTCGTATACGGCCATGACCCATGCGATTTTTGGATCGTTCGATCCACTGGCATCCTGCGATTCTTCCCCGTCGACTCCGTTTTCGTTTTGCTCTTCTCCGTTCGGTACCGCATTGGTAGCGTTGCCGTCGGCGTCGACTTTCGATGTGCGCAGAACACGGCCACGGTAGACGAGATCGCGAAGGTTCATAGATCGTAGATGAGAGGACTTTATTCCCAAGACGAAAGAAATTGCATCCATCCTAAATACAGTCAGCGCGGAAATGACCCAAAGGCGGATGGCTTGGTGATACGCACGAGTTGGACTTGCCAGACCCGTTAGGTCCGATAATGGATGTAAAGTAGGCATCTCCAAACAGCAGAACATGATGTCCCTTGTAGGATTTGAAATCTAAGGAATCGTTAGCAATCTTCGCCGCCGAGTGATTGTATTATCCCGTACTGAAAAGCTCAAGGCGAATAAGTTTCCCCATCTTGCGATAAGGCAGCCAGAAGCAAAATTGAAATCTCAAAACCGGACTGGAGACGCCCGCGCCGATTCACTCAGCAGTATAGCTGCAGCGATGGAGCAGCGACTGACGGCAGTGTTTGGATGGCCCCGCGCGATAGGTGGTTATCGTGGAGTCGCGTCTCGGAGCTTAAGAACGCGCTGGGCGCTGCACGGCGGCAGATCACGTGTTTCATGGCTCCGTCTCAACCATACAGATTGTACGAAGTGAATGCTTCACCATCTTGTTTGTTCTCGTTAAATTATCATTCAAAATCTAATTTACATCTATGTACAAAGGATCTTTGGCGCAGAAATGCTGATGGCAGAAGAAGGCCAAGAAGGCACCTTGACGCGCTCTTCAAGGCTTGAAAGCAGAAGAGAAAAGCGCTGTAGTTAAACATTTGGGAAGAAAGATAAACCTGAGAATGCCTTGCCTAGTCCACCGAAATATCCTAATAGCTTCTGATGCTCACCGGGTTCCCGATCACCAGAAAATCCTCGGAAATGTACCCGGCCGAATCCATTCGGAACACACCCTTTTGACCCTCGACTTCCAAGAGGATCATATCCTCCTGTGTAAAGAGCTGTCGGACAGAGCGGAAACCCTTCCAGAGGACCTGGCTCATCCTTGACAAAGGCGCTCTGTAAATGCTCACCTTAGCAGGTTGAGCGCCTGGAGTTGTCTGTGGTCGGAGCGATTCAGGAGAGACGACTAGACGCCGAGAAAAGGCTATTTGGCGAGGTAGCGCATCAAACTGGTAGGGCTTTCGGAAAGGAATCATGCTTCGAACAGTGAAGCGAAGGTATGTCTTGCCGTTCGAATGAACGGCATTGACGGCCTTGATCAATCGCGCGGTCTTGACAATGAAGACCGTTCCCATAACACTCATCATGACACAAATGCCACCAAATAAGCCCTTTTGCCACATCGGCAGTGGTATAACTTGGTCTCCGAACACCATGCTCGAATTGTATACCGAGTAGGCGAGGCAGAATGCAGCGATACCGTAGGCACCGAACACATAGAAGCGCTGTGATGGTGCCTTGAAAAGTAACAAGTCGCCCTCTTTCGCAACCTTTCTTTCTAGTCTACCAAATCCCTCGGGTCGTCTTCCCGCAAACTTTAGCGTTTCTTGCGCGGATTTTGGAGGGTTACTGGGTGCCTTGGGCTTGACGACAGGTTTGGCCCGAAGAGCGGACGAAGAGAAATATCTCCATGTCGCCAACGACGGCGAGACTCGTAATATTGATGTTCTAGGACATTGTTGTGAGAATGCCCGAAAGGCAAATGACCTGGCAATCATTGTAGTGCCTGTGATCTAGAAGCAATCACATCATGTTAGCGGAGAGCTCCCGTAATAAGAATCAAGCAATCAGAAAGATGCTATCAGCACTACGATGAGAAAAGAGCAATCGACAGAGATTGAAGGACTGACCTTGAATACAAAAACTTCCGTCGCTCTCCCCGTCGTCGTCAATTCTCGCTCGCATCGCAATGCTCCGGTCGTTCTCCGCGGCGGAAAAATGTTCCCGTCCGGGCCGCCGGTGAGCTCCCAACAACCTCAACATCTAGAGCAAGAACAAACAATATTATCGCAGTATATCCTGCCCTAATGGATCTTTACATCTAAATCCAAACTTGGTCTACCATTTTGCAGCAGCTAGATCCACCAGGGATTCTGTGCGGCTCAATCGACGGGGTAGAACGCTGTCGTTCGTCTCAAGCCTTCCGAATCCAGCTTCAGCGCCAAGCGCTCTCGGAGATACACTTGGATCTGAAAAGCACCTTTAAGCCATATCAAGACGCGAGATCGAGCAAGATGGCTTCCAGCTTCCCCGTGCGCCGTTTGTCGGCCATGATTGCCAGACGGCAACCCCGGGTAATCAGCACCACCAGACGTAAGTGACCCAAAGACGTCAAGCGATCTGGAAACAGACCATTACGCGATAACATCCCAAGTCTACTCGCATGCGATCTACAGACACTAACTGCGCAAATTCATAGGCCTCAACTCTTCCTCTGCAGTCCAGACACAAAACCCCGCCTACCCCCTCTATCCCTCCGTCCAACAGCTCCTCCATCAAAAGGGCATCCCAGAATCCGAAGTCTCCAAGATTCCCGCCTCCGGTCCGAAGGGCCGTCTCCTCAAGGGTGACGTCCTCGCCTACATTGGCGCCATCCGCGCCGACTACCCATCCAGCCAAGCTTCCCGCCTCGAAAAGCTCTCCCACCTTGACCTCAGCAACGTCAAGATCGCTGCTCCCCCACAACCTGCCGAGACCAAGGCCCCAGTTGTCCAGGAACCCATCGCTAGACCCCCACCCACAGTCTCAGTAGCCGTCTCCATCTCGCTGGCTACTGTGCTCTCCGTCCAGAAGAAGATCAAGGATTCGCTCGGCGTCACCGTGCCGCTATCGACTTTCCTTGCTCGCGCTACGGACCTGGCGAACGACGACCTCCCCCGTTCTCCGCGCACCAAGCCCTCCGCAGACGAGCTCTTTGATGAGATTCTCGGCGCTGAGCCCATCAAGACATCCCGGGGCGATTACTTTCCCGAGCTGAACGCCCTGGAGGCAGCTGAATATCAGCCCGCTCAGCCAGTCAAGGAAGACATCATCGATATCCTCGCCGGCAAGGTTCCAAAGAAGGCGCCCCGGGAGGCATTCATGGAGGAATACCCCGCTGGCTCTGCCGCGAACGTGTTTAGTTTGACTGTTCCTGCTGGTGATGAGACGAGGGCTAGGGTTTTCTTGGAGCGGGTGAAGACCCTGTTGACAGTTGAGCCTGGAAGGCTTGTGCTATAGATATCCACTTCATATACCTGTTCAAAGTAAGTAGTCAAACTTAATCAGCTCTTTTATACAATAACATGGCTAATTGTGTTTCAGTGTAGCGTTAATGACATAAATATACAACTCTTCCATAACCGTAGCATTAGCATTTCTACTTTTGCAAAGACGATCATTTCACACTATCTTAGAATGTTTCTAGCGTGCTCTGTAGACGTTGGCACTACATTATTAGTTAGCTTCTATGCAACCCATCTATCTGCCAAGAGCAAGAAAGCACTATTAAGGAGCTTCAAGTGTCATGCAATTGTATGTATCATGTCATCATCATTTCAGCAGAGATAAAGATACGGCTATTACCATGCAAGTATGCGCGAAAAGAGTCCATTCTGGGGCCATTGAAGCCCATCCGTCCCATGACCAACACCAGTTCCTCCCACCTGAGTGAACACCATGAGCGCCACCGCTTATACCATTTCAGAAAGAGTTAAGAATATCCTGCTCGAGGCCACATGCATGGAAAACACGGCCTGAGACGAGATAAAGCAGAGCGTGGGAAGAAAAGAAGTCGACGAAGGTACATGCCAGGAAGATATGATGAGATGGAAAGAAAACAGAAGCACCTGGTCCCCACGTTGAAAATGCTGTAGACCCACGAACAAATGCGAAAAGATGCTAAAGAAGCGAAAACTCCTCCCTTAAACAGACCAAGAGTATGCCCAGGATTGCTGCAACGCCAAAGTCCTGGAACGCCGTGTCTAATGCATATGTGAAACCATGCGGGGATGTGAAAGATGCTGCAGGGTCATAATAATCTCGTCTGAACGCCGATGTCACCGAATTGTACCCCATTCCGCTAGCTTGCCGCCCTCCCGTCCATGTTCTCTCCCTGATCTCTTATTGAAAATCTTCCAGAATCTCAATGTTTCGTCGCCAGCTCCGGTAACGACCGTCTGTCCATCGGGGCTCATCGCAAGGTAGAGAACACGGAAAGTGTGGCCTGTTAGCGATACAATCTGCTCCATACGCGGGTATTTCCAGATTACAATCTGGTTCTGACTGTAGCCGTGTGTACTGATGATTTCGTCCGAGTTCTTCGACCATGCCAGATTACAGACCTGGCTACCCGTATCAACTTCCTTGATCATTGAACCGGTAGCTGTATTCCAAAATTTGATGGTCCGATCCGCCGTGCCTCCACCTGAGGCGAGGAGATGGTGTTGATGGGGAGACCAGGCGATAGCCTTTACAGCCGCGGTATGGTCCGAGAAGCGATAGAGCGGCGTCTCATTCAGTTTGTCCCATACCATAAGCTTGTTGTCGTTTCCGCCTGAAGCTAGTTGGCCATCTTCGGTGTTCCATCGGAGACCGCAAACTTCCTGCTTGTGGCCGGACAGTCGACGTAAATACTGATCTGGGGAGCGAACATCACGGTGAAAGATCAGGCGATCCCGAGAACCTGACGTAAGGATATGATCGTTCCAAGCAAGAGCCCCCACACGGTTGGTATGTCCAATCATTGTCCGAAGACGGCGACAGTGATCTGCATCCCATATCTGTACAAAACCTTTGCCAGTTCCTATCGCAAGATGTGTGCCCTGTTCAATGTCAGTTCCGAACCACATAATCTTTGCCAGCGTAGAGAGATTTTCATACCCTTTGAATCCAGCTGACGCTTGTGACAGTATCATCTCTTAGCTCGCAGAGTTTCGTCACCCGGCCGGTGTTCGAGTTCCACATGTACACCGAATTGCCTAGGCCAACACCAAGCACATTACTACTGCCCCAGTCCACTAGATTCAAGTAGAAGTCATCTTGCAAGTCGGGTGCGTCAAGAACCTTGTAGGGTACTTTATTGACGTAACGAGGCTGCTTGCGAGGAGTCTCAAGGATACGTTGACTGTCGTATCTGATCGGTGATAGACTGTAAAGTTCTGATCGCACATTTAAGTTGGGACCGTGTTGACTTCGAGGCGTCTTGGATGGTGTTGGTTGACCAGATCCTATTCTCGGGGAAGCGTACGTGAAGAGGTTTTTGTGAGGCGTCGATGGCGTGATACTGGCGGGCGGTAGGGTCGAGATGGCGTGTGAAGGGGGTGTATGGGAGCGTGTCTTCTCATTAATGCCGTTTGGAAGTCCCAGTAATGGGTCAGGAGACAATGAATCCAGATCGGCCTGTGGGACTGTGTTTCCAAAAAGCTCACTTCTGAGTACGCGCGAGTACATTCTATTTGCTTCTTCCGCTACAAGTGATGTCAGCTCCAGGTAAGTCGATCAAGATCGCGTGGTAAACATACTCTTTTGGAAGTGAAGCTCTGAGTGAGGGGCGCGCTTTTTCGTTTTGGAAGGAGTAGAGGGACATCCATCTTCATGAAGCAAGCTATATGTTGCTTGTAGATCTTGCCCCTCGCGATTTGGTATAAACCTGCGGGCGCCTTCGGTCAGTCATTGCCCATCAGAGAGACTGTACAATCTATCATAGATGCTCACCGATCGCCGTATACCCGTTGCCTTTTCCTACTGGGGCTTGTTCCAGGGGTTCTTTCCCGAGGCCGTCCTGCATCTTCGTACTCCTTCAAAGCTTTCGCAAGCAAGTTGGGGTCCACAGGTTCGGAACTGCTGTGGCTTTTCTGTTTTCTTGCCGATGTAGCGGGATAGAAAATCGTCTTCTTCGATGGCATGCTGGGAGGCGTCCTCGATCCGGGAGGGGATGCGATGGATGCGATATTCAATGCATTAGGGACTCTTTCCGACGATTTCATAGTGGATTTCGCCGCCATTGCGCCAGCAGCGGCCAGAGAATCCGAATCTTTGTTTTTGTCGCCCATACTCATAAACGTAGTTCTGTATTCGTATCGAAGCGCTCGAGATTGATATCCACGGTAGGAGGACCAGCTAGGTGATGCGACAGGTTCTAGGTGTTCGCTGACGATGTGAATAGATATATAAACTGTAGGGCGCTGCGCTTTCAAGCCGATGAGCGACAGACCGCCTTGCTAATTGAATCGCACGTTGTCCTAAGAGCTGGTGGTTCGTAGATAATAAGGTTGTCGGTAGCAACGGCCAAGTCCTTCTTCTCCGCTCCGAACAATAATAACTGAAGGCAGGCGATTTGAGGGAGCGACAAATGGCGGGCAGGGCACATTCACTTCTCTCACCAGACCCAAGGCTGATTTGACGAAATCTGGTAAGTTGTGGAGGTCATTTGAAAGCGACCTGACCACCGTCTGGTGAGTTGTGAGAGACTGTGATAAGTAGCGAAAGCAATCCAAGGGCGGACTACGGGCTCTCTCTCTTTTGGGGGGTGACGGAGTTTCGAAGGGGATTCCATCCCTCCCAGTCACGCGTCGGGAGCGCTAAGCCTATCTGGGATACAGGAGGCTGGCTCATGGATCAACGTGTTTAGGATTATCTTTGTTGATATTGTCATTTATTCCATGTCTGTGGCTTTGTGAAAGAATGAGGAACTACTGTAGAAACTCTGTCTGTGCGCTCGTCTGATCTGACTTTGTCGGATGAAATTTACTGTTGTCGTTGTGTTGACTAACCATGTGGTTCGCACACAGATCTCAGTTGTAAGTGGGTATACATCTGGCGCCCACAGTAACACTGTTTACAATAATGCAGTCCCCTACTAAATATGAGAAGCATTGCATCTGATGACCGAAATCAGGATACTCGTCTCCATTGGTGTCTTCTGAAAACAATAACAAAAGCCCTTTATTAACGCGAAGCGCCAGTATACCTAACCAGAAGGGTGCGCTCAGCCTGTCGTTGATTGTTGTGCCCTATCAATGAAGGCGCACTAACTGTCCTATCGGGCTCGCGACCGCCTGTCGTTCCACGCGCCTTCGACGCGACGGAGAGCTCGGGCCAAGGCATGGGGAAAGGGAGAGTTTACTTTCCACTTCTGCAGCCAAAGAAACTCTTTTGATCATGGACATTTGCCGATCCTAGCACCGGCTGAGCGGTTTTCTATGGCGAAAATTCCCCGTGTCTAAGGTATCTGCTGATCTGATGATGAAATCATACCTTATCTCGTCTTCTTTATCGCGTCACTTCAGACTCAGACCCTCCGACTTCAACATGAGAACGCTACAATATGAAAGTGTATACACTGTCTAGATTTATCTCACTTTCTGGTCAATTGCCTCCAGAGTGTTTTTTGCCCTCTTTGTTTGATTGAAGGAGTCCGATCAATTATCTCAGCTTTTGTCCACTCGGATCTGTGCTTGACACTGGAGATCAACAAAGAAACCACATGAGTGGGACATTTTGTACGACAAACAAACGGGTCTTACTAAGAATAGGACTCATCAGCTCAATAATCAGTAGAAGTTATCAATCATCTACTAGACTGTGTATCATGAATCATGATCTATAACTGTCATGTCTTCACTGCAATTAGAGTATTAGACTACCGAACATGGTTAGACTCACACTGACCGCCAAGACTGTTGGATGATCCCTTCTCTCCACTTACTCCAGACTTCATCATAAGCTACCTGATAGCCAACAAGGTACTCTTTCAAGATGACCTCTAAACTCGCGCAGAACTTGAAGCAACCTGCCTTGGACTTCTTGTCCTTTGTCAATGCCTCTCCAACTCGTAAATACACCTTCCTAATAATTGAAGCCCGCTTCTTATCTAGAGACTGGAACTGACGGGGCTCGATCTAGCCTTCCATGCTGTTCAATCTGCAAAAGAACTCCTCGTTAAAGCAGGATTCCAGGAAATCAAGGTACGATATTTCTGTCTAGAGGCGCAGATCATGTCAATATCAATCATCTCACTCTTTCCCCATAGGAAAAAGACTCTTGGGCTTCGACATGCCGACCTGGTGGAAAGTATTATCTGACCCGCAATAGCTCAACGATTGTAGCTTTTGCAGTAGGCAAGAAATGGAAGGTATGTTTACACGACACCGGGTGCCACAGCATAGAACCTCCTCGGTCAGAAAAGCTAAAGTGTCGGCCCATTGTAGCCTGGCAATGCCATCTCCATGATCGGTGCGCACACAGACTCCCCCGTTCTGAGAGTGAAACCTGTTAGCAACAAGCGCGGAGAGGGTTTTATTCAAGTTGGTGTTGAGACGTATGGTGGAGGCATCTGGCACACATGTCCGTTTACTGAACTGTGTCCCTATACCTCACTCAAAACTAATGGTCGTCAGGGTTCGACCGTGACCTGGGAGTCGCTGGTCGCGCTATGGTTAAGACCAGTGATGGCTCTATTGTGCAGAAGTTGATTAAGATCGACCGTCCAAGTAACACTCCCGATGTTAGTCCCTTGCGAAGGAAGCGACAGCTGACCTCAATTGCAGTCCTTCGCATTCCCACGTTGGCCATTCATCTGGACCGACAGGAAACTTTCTCGTTCAACAAAGAGACCCAGTTGTTCCCTATTGCTGGCCTTGTGGCGGCCGAGCTCAACCGTACCGGCGAATCCAAAGAAACTGAAGGCAAGCAGGAGGGTAAAGGAGAATTTTCCCCTCTGAAGGCGATCACTGAGCGTCATCATCCCTACTTTGTTGAGCTCCTGGCTGCTGAGGCCGGTGTCAAGCCCGTCGACATCCTTGATTTTGAAATGATTCTGTTTGACACCCAAAAATCTTGCCTTGGTGGCATGAACGAGGAATTCATTTTCTCGCCTAGACTGGATAATCTCAACAGCTCTTTCTGTGCCACTGTCGGCTTGATCGACTCTGTTGCTGATTCCTCGGCACTGGATGATGAGACATCTATCAGACTCATTTCACTGTTTGACCACGAGGAAATTGGCAGCCGTACTGCTCAGGGCGCTGACTCAAACCTCCTTCCCGCCGTCATCCATCGCTTGTCGGTTCTCCCTTCGTCTTCGTCCGACAAAGACGATCTATCTACTGCCTACGAGCAGACTTTGTCTACCTCCTTCCTTCTATCCGCCGATATGGCTCACGCAGTACACCCAAATTACGCTGCGAAGTACGAATCCGATCACCGTCCCGAGATCAACAAGGGTCCTGTCATCAAAATCAACGCCAACGCTCGCTACGCTACAAACTCGCCTGGCATTGTTCTCCTTCAGGAAGTTGCTCAAAAGGCAGCAGAAGATGGAGGAGAGGGAGTCCCTCTGCAGCTCTTTGTTGTTCGCAACGATTCCAGCTGTGGTAGCACTATTGGGCCTATGCTGTCTGCTGCACTGGGTGCTCGAACCCTTGATCTGGGTAACCCACAATTAAGCATGCACAGTATCCGTGAGACTGGCGGTACCTATGATGTAGGACACGCGATCCGCCTGTTTACCAGCTTCTTCAAACACTACTCGAGCGTTTCTAAACAGATTCTGGTCGACTGAGGTTTCGACCTAGAATACCTTTCAGCGAGGTCACACATCTTATCATTCAGCATGCAGAGGCACAGGATTAGCCTTCCTCATACTCAAATGAACTAGAAATGAAATATGCTATCGACACTATACCAGCCTTGCCAACCATCAATATCTCACCCTCACGCTACGAAGGCACTTCTCACAAACGAGGAAAAAATCAAGGGCAACGATATAGGGTGCTCATTATAGAAGTGGCGACTATGCAGATAAATCTGAGAAAATTATCAACAGCAAGCTCTTGATCTGGAGCAATAAATTCCCTTACCTTCTTTTCTCGCATTTGTCTAGAGCACAGCTGTTACCAACCGTATAGTTACTTTAAAGGGCAGGCGGTCTTCCCGATATTGAAGCCTATCGCGTATCACGTGTAGACGCGTCTCTCAGACACGCTTCCTGGGTACCTGTGCTTAAGACCGCATCTTTGAGCAAATTTCATTTCAATGACAGCTTTTTATCGAGGTTACTGAATTACTTAACTTCAGGAGGTTTCTCACCTTTGAGTAGCTACTCATGGCTTCCAATTTCTTTAACAATAAGGCCCGAGCAGCAGCCGCTGCTGCTGCATCCTCCAGTTCAAAGCAAAAGCCAACAGATGGAAAGGAAGATCAGACACGACTGCAGCCATGGGTTGAGAAATAGTATGTGATATTTAGTCTATTGTCCATTCTACGCATGGCCGTTCTAATGGGGATCAATAGCCGGCCCAAGACACTCGATGATGTAGCCGCGCAAGACCACACTACGAAAGTCCTTCAACGAACATTACAAGCTTCAAATGTACGACTTAAAAGACTTCTTACCTCAAACAAAATTTACATTGGAACATGATTGACAGAAATAGCTCCCCCACATGCTTTTCTATGGGCCCCCAGGTACAGGGAAGACGTCGACCATCCTCGCCCTTGCAAAATCGTTATTCGGCCCTGCTCTTTATCGGTCACGTATCCTCGAACTGAACGCCTCAGACGAACGAGGTATTGGCATTGTCCGGGAAAAGATCAAGGGATTCGCCCGTACGCAACTCAGCCAACCCACCGGATTGGACTCATCATACTTCGAACAATACCCCTGCCCGCCGTTCAAGATCATCATCCTGGATGAGGCGGATAGCATGACTCAAGACGCGCAGTCTGCGCTCAGACGCACGATGGAAACATACAGCCGGATCACCCGTTTCTGCCTCGTATGCAACTACGTCACACGGATAATTGAGCCGCTTGCCAGTCGATGCAGCAAGTTCCGCTTCAAGCCACTGGACAATGCAGCCGCGGCGGAGCGCTTGGCGCATATTGCCAAATTGGAGAATTTGAATCTTGATGAGGCCGTCATTGATAAGCTGATCAGCTGTGGCGAAGGCGATTTACGGCGTGCCATTACATACATGCAGAGTGCGGCCCGGTTGGTAGGCGCTGGTCGTCCGACGAGCCAGAAAGACGAGGACGAGGACGCTGAGATGGCAGACGCCAACTCCGAAGCTATCACTGTGCGAACAATCGAAGAGATTGCCGGTGTCGTCCCTGAAAGTGTTATAGATCGACTCGTTCAGGCCATGCAGCCGAAGAAATTAGGGTCTTCCTACGAGGCTGTCTCTGCCGTCGTGACGGATATTGTTGCGGATGGGTGGAGCGCGGGTCAGCTTGTCTTGCAGGTAAGCTCTTTTGCCATTCCCTTGCACAAGGCTCCGTTAAGATGCTAACCATCGGCAGCTGTACCGACGGATTGTCTACAACGATGCTATTCCGGACATACAGAAGAACAAGATTGTAACCGCTTTCTCTGAGATGGATAAGCGTCTGGTCGACGGGGCAGACGAACATTTATCGATACTAGATCTTGCTCTCCGGATATCAGGGATCCTAGGCGGCTCATGATTCTATTGATCTATACGTAATCAAGGATTTCAGCGACTAATTTCACACATGAGGGCCATGACCACTGTTCAATGTAAGAATGTATGGAAGTATTCAGCATGGAAGGATCTACTAGATCCCTGATTGCTTATGCGCCGCTTGCTGAGACATCTGCTCATGGTGAGGCAATTGCGAAGCGGTAGAGGAGTGCATATTATCAAATAAGACGGGAGACATGGAAATCTCACGACAATCATCAACAATACTGCTACTACATACCTATAAGTTTGTTGAAGTATGAGCATCTCCGATCCTTTGGCAATGCCCCACAACCACGTGGGCCCCGCTCGCGCATCTATCCGAACAGTCAGCGTACAGGTAAGCTGACCAGCTTAACAGTCACTACTTGGATTTTTAGGTTTCGGTCTCATCGGCCAATTCCTGAGAGTTCTCCTTTATATATCTACGGATAGATTTCTGGCCCCGAGGCATCAGGATCAAGTCCAGAAAGTCCAGAATGGCCCCTCCGGAGAATCCTCAGACGTACCCCGCGATGACGCTCGAACCCCGCTATCTAACAGGGAAGAAGGAGGAGATTAAGGAGTTTCTGGATAAATTTGATGTGAGTATAGCCAGTAAACGTTCCAATGGCATGCACTTATACGTCTTATCCTGATTAAGAAGCTTATTGGATCTATCAGGTATTTCTGTTCGATTGCGATGGTTCGTGCTACCCTTCGTCGTTCGCTCGTTCCGTGCTATGGGCATGATGATTCAGCGCATACCTGATTCAATTTACTGCGGCGATTGCTGAACGAAAAGTTTGATGTAGGAGTCCTTTGGTCTGGCGACCACCTCTTTCCTGGGACTGTCGAGACGCTGGAAATGTTGAGGAGCAACGGTATGCGCGCATGTGCTGGTGAGAAGCGGCGAGGTAGAGACTCATATCCACCAGGCAAGCAGATCGTTTTCGTCACGAACAACAGCACAAAGTCACGGGCCGACTACAAAAAGAAGCTGGAGAAGCTGGGGATTCCTAGCACAACGGTACGTCACCAAGCGAAAGCTCGCGGAGGCTGGGCCAGGGTAGAAGGGCGTGTACACCGGGCTAGGCTGACAGAAGTAAACAGGAAGAAATCTTTTCGTCCTCGTACAGCGCATCAATTTATATTTCGCGTATCCTCCAACTGCCAGAGAATAAGCGAAAGGTTTTCGTTATCGGAGAGTCGGGGATTGAGCAGGAGCTTCAATCGGAGAACGTTCCATTCATTGGAGGCACAGATCCCGCGTATCGTCGCGAAGTGAGACCTGAAGACTACAAGCTCATTGCAGCTGGGGACCCGTCGTTGCTTGATCCCGAGGTCGGAGTCGTTCTCGTGGGCCTGGACTTCCATCTCAACTACCTGAAGCTGGCTCTGGCATATCACTACATCAAACGTGGTGCGGTTTTCCTTGCGACCAATATCGATTCCACACTTCCGAACTCAGGAACGCTATTCCCCGGCGCGGGTTCCATGAGTGCGCCGCTTATTATGATGCTGGGCGAGGAACCTGTCTCGCTAGGCAAGCCCAACCAGGCAATGATGGACGCAATCGAGGGAAAATTCAAGTTCGATAGATCTCGGACGTGTATGGTGGGCGACCGTGCCAACACCGACATCCGGTTTGGGCTCGAAGGCAAGCTCGGAGGCACTTTGGGTGTCCTCACTGGAGTCAGCTCAAAGGAAGACTTCGTGGCTGGGCCTATTAAGCCTTCCGTGTACCTAGACAAACTTTCCGACCTTTTGGAAGCGAAGTGAAGCGGCATCACCGAGCACGTCTCCCAGTGCTGACTTTCAAGCATCGGCCCCCGATACACTTTGAGGCGAGATTCGCCTTCGATCGATCTCATCAAGATATCCCATAGAGTTGTTATATAATTTGACATATAGAGTGGTCATCAAAGAGATTACATCCACGCGCAAGCCACACTAGACCCGCTTGAAGGCTCGACAGTCGTCCAAAGCTCTCAAGCAGGTCATGCTGACTGGGGCCTGAGGAATGCCTTCAGTTTCCAGAGTGCCAGAAGAGCTTCACGGGCCTTTAGGTTGTCTGGGCTCAAGACCAAAGCAGTGTTCTCGAAAAGTGGACCGTAACCCCTGACTCCTGCTAGGTCGGCTTGAGAGAATAGCTCAGTCAGATCAAAGACGGGTACTTTGGACTGGGTCTGCGGAAGGGTCACAAAGTCTGGATAAGGAGACTTTGCTGATTCGTGGTCCTGAACCTGCTCTTGACCGGTTGAAGAATCTCCATTCTCACGTTGTTCCAACTGACGGCCCATGACCAGCACCCCACCGCATTCCATGCGCTCGATCTTCTCCAAGCATCTTAAGCCTTCTAGAAGAGCATCGTAAGAACTGTCTTTGGTTTTAATGATACTTAGAGACCCAAGCCTTGATTTCGACCGCTTCTGCGCACCGTACATATCTTTGAGTTGCTTTAGGACATGCTTCCGCATTCTCTCAAGAACGAATTCGGGCATGTCCTCCCGCCAGATCAACAGTCTCTCCTCTCGATTTGTAATAGGCCCCAGTGGGTGCTTCCACCGAAAGGGCACCAGTCTTGTAATTAAAGGTCTCCTCCCACTCTTCTTTCGCGCAAGCGGTATCGTCAAGTCCTTCAGCAGGGGAAGACGGTCGACAATTCGTAGGGAGAGTAGCGATTTGTTGTCCGGGGATAACCGTTCGGCTTGATCGTGTCGATCGGCTTGCGCGACTTTCGAAGACGATAATTCGTCTTGGAGGAGACTAACAGGCGTGAACCAGAGCCCCTCGTCGTCTGGGCGTTGGACCAGCCCCCACTCCGTCAAAAAATCCCGTGGTAAACGAGTCCCGGTAACTGTACACATACGTAGAGGCGATGCCAGTGCTATTGCCCAGGGATTGAGACGTAATCGTTCTGCATCGCTCTGAGTTGGCCGTTTCTTGCGCTTCTTGTCGACTCCGTGAATAGCTTTTCTGAGTAAGGGCGATTGAGGCAGTAGCTGCGAAGGACGGACAGATTGAGCAGTTTGAGATGGTGCTTCCCCGTTTCTCTTCACATTGTCTCGGTCTACCTCCTGAGCATCGGCTTCGGTCTGGGATTCTCGGGGTAGAATTCTCGGCTCATCCTGGCCGATGGAGCTTGAGATTCCACGCCGAAGGATGCGATTGGTCGATACAGGATTTGCAGATGTGAGAAAAACTTGACGAAATGTAGCTAATCGCCATGAGGCGTATGAAGCGTGTTGTCGAAAGCACTCCATGCTCTGCTACTGTTGTGGTTGGACATGAAAACGCAAGATGAAAAGAAATCTGAAAGTAAGCGGAATCAGTGATTAAGCTCTCCGCTCTCCGCTCCTACTCCAAATTCTGACCAGTCACTTGCTGCTCGATCAAGACTTCAAACATCCGGTCCACCGCTCACTTCATTGACCAGACCATTGACTCTTTTACTGGCTATGAACTCAAGCGTCCTTTTGAAAAGGCTGGGTTGTACCGCCCTACGCAGTGCTGCTCAGCCGGCATTGTCGCGGAGCTTCACCAGCTCCATCCCCGCACTGTCCAGCAGAATCGCTCCGAGAGGCTGGACCCCAACACCATTTGTGACTGAGACAGTGGTGAGTTCCAACAATTATTGGATGCTTGACTATGGCTAAATTGACTCACTGTTACTGTAGGGAGGCGGTTGGCACACATGTACGTTGGCCGTGTATCGATCTGCGGAGCCAACACCAAGCTAACTACGGGCTAAGATGATATCTTTTCCAGATTGTTAAAGGTATACCAGATTTCTATATAAGTAAACTCGATGAAATGTGAAATGCCCTTACTTACATTTGTTCTCTTCAGGAGCGCATAATCTGCCTCAATGGCGAAGTAGACGATACCGTGTCCGCGTCGATAGTCGGCCAGCTCCTCTTTCTCGAAGCCGATAATCCTCAGAAACCTATCCACCTATACATCAACTCACCTGGTGGCTCAGTGACAGCTGGTACACCGATATCTCGGCTGTTGTATGAACGGGGCTAATCTAACACAGGTCTGGCAATCTACGATACAATGACGTACATCGCATCGCCCGTCAGCACAATCTGTGTCGGACAGGCAGCCTCCATGGGGTCGCTATTACTTTGCGGCGGCCACCCGGGAAAGCGCTACTGTCTCCCGAATTCGTCTATCATGATGCACCAGCCATCGGGCGGGCGCGTTGGACAAGCCACCGATATCGCCATCGCCGCCAAGGAGATTCTCCGTGTTCGCAACAGATTGAACCAGATCTACCAGCGGCACCTGACGGGGAAGAAAGTGCTGTCTCTTGAGGAGATTGAGAAGCTAATGGAACGAGATTACTTTATGGGGGCGGAGGAGGCTCTGGAGATGGGTATCGTCGACGAGATTCTGGACCGCAGGGTAAAACCGCAGAATGAAGGAGGAGAAGGCGAAGGGAAGCCGCCGGTGCTGTGAACGGGGCGGAGATATCTACGTCTGTGATAAAAGACTGCATACATACCCAATGCTATGCTCTCCTTGGTCTTATCGGCACCACTATGTTGGATGGCGGATTTTGGTGACATATGGGCACTGGCTGTCAAGAATCACCCAGGGTGCTGCCTCCTGACATGCATAGCACTCTGGAGGCCTTAGCTATACATCCTGCCCTGCTTGTTATTCCTAATCTGGGTGTTAAGAACCCTGGGCTATAAGTCATTGTAGTTCTAGCCCGCTCAGCCCAAGCCATGCTAGACACATAGTCAGTTTCGAAAGCCGTAGAGTTGGGATACACGCCTCACCAACCACGGGCGGGAGAGTTGCTTCTAGTTGTTAAGTGAGAGCCCACTAGTCAATCCCCGGCTAAAGGCGCACTAGATTCATGTAGCTCACCTCTCTTCCGGAGAAAATATCCAGGAAGCCTATCACCCTCCCAGCGTTTGTTGGAGCTCGCCAGACCACCATGAGCTTTTAGTTGGAAGACAGGGCCACCGCGAGAAGGTAGCTGATCGCCCCAGGTCCTACCCTAGTCCAGGCTGCACGAGATAAGGCAGGCTATAGGAGATAGCGCTCACGCAGTTGCCTGAGGCCCCTGCCCAATACCAAGGTATGACTTGGGCTCTGCAGTGCACATCGGTCTCATAAGGTATGTATTAACAACGACATATTTACAGAAGAAGCTATTGTTAACCAATTGTGAGCGGTCGCAGGAAAATAGTCAGGTTTCTATCCGCTGAACACGTCCATCAGGGCCGACCTGCAGTCCAAATCTTGCTCGTAGAAAAGCCGCCGTCTGATCTGACTGTATGTACGAAGATGTCCGTGCCGGCGGCGTAGCAGTACTGTATTTCCACTGATCACGGATGACATCAAAGAAGCCGAGGTCCATGATCACTGCCTCTCCTGAGGAGAAAGTGTCGAGAGGGTGGCTATTCTTCGCACCAGGCGTATGACCCTCATCTGACGGCTCTGCCAATAATTGTGTATGTTCCGCCTGTTCATCTACACTGGCATGTGTATGGGTAACATCGGCGTTGGTCTCATCAAGCTCAGTTTCATCACCGGCAGAAGGCGATTCGGCTGGAGTCCTGTGGACGCCTCTTTCCTCCGAGTCATGATCTTGTACTCTGGGCGTTTCTGCCGAAGTAGTCGTGGTTTGCCCGGTTGTCTTCACCCTTTCGACTATGAGACCCAGCATGACGAGATCGAGAATCAGGACAAGAAAATCGAGCGACAACAGCCGGAATAGCGAAATGGGGGCCTTTTGTCCGATGAAATCGATCAACAACCCTCCATGAAGATACCCCCTGGTAGCCTCTCCGGCCTCAGGACGACTGAAGAAGTTGTGAAAAATCATACAAAAGATGTTACTGGCGAAGATAGCTCCGATGAAGGGTTGATTCCGTGTCGGATCAAAAGGAGGGGCTTTGGGCGTGAAGAATATCAACTGCACGATAGCACGGATTGCGAAGAGTATGACTGAGCAACTGGGAGCAAATCAATGAGAGTACTGTTAGTAAAGCGCAAGCCACAATCCGAACGAACGTGCTCTTCAAAGCAATTCTAGAAAGCAGACATGATGAAATTGAGGCAGCTCACTCCATGTAATAGAGCACAGATAGCTCGCAGTAAATCAGGATATCCAGGTCGCGGAGCAAGCGATCAATGAACGCGACCTTTGCAGCCGACTGCAGCTTTCTCATGCGCTCATTCTCGCGGCTCAACACGCTAGCATCTTGCTCGGCGACGTTCGCGACGCTCCCATAAGATATGCCGGACACGTCAGCGATGTACTCCGCATCTCGAAAGGCATCCGGAGTTGTCATAGAGGTTCATGAGGGCATGAAAGGCGAGTTTGGAAAAAGAGGGGAAAGCAGACAGCAGATCGGCGACGAAGGACTGCTATATGCGGAACGTCGGAATGCATGCAATGAGCTGACAGACCGTTTGGTAACAGCCCTCCTCACCTGTCCATCGGTTCATCATGTGACGTCAAATCACCTGCAGTAGGGAGATCATTCTCAATAATTTAATTTACGCCCGTGGTCCCTTGGTTCATTTATTCGAAATAAGCAGAAAAGATTATCAAAGGCAAGATGGCCGAGTTGGTCTAAGGCGTGAGGTTAAGGTTCACCTTAATACCAAACTCTGAGAGTTTCCTCATCTTCGTAAGAGGGCGTGGGTTCGAATCCCACTCTTGTCAAGATCTTTCCTTTTTCGGTTAACTGTAATGTTTCACCTTTTTGTACTTTATTAACTTTTAATTTCTAGGTTGCTCAATCGCTGGAAGTTTTCTTTTTATTCGTATCTCATAAGTGATGCAGCAAATTGCTTGCGGGCATGGTCTGCATTGACAAATAGGTCCATCTACATCTATAACTCATCTCTCCGGTTTTGTTCGACTTCCGTGGCTTCGTACATGCGCTTCTTTGGATTTCGCGGGATCTCCTCCTGTCGTTGCCTCTCTTCTGGCGACACGTCGTCGATGATGGTTTCTTCCTCCGATCTGCTGTTCTTTTCTACCATGTCGCCAATTTGATCAATCATGCGATCAGTTTCTGGTTGCTCTTCAGAGGCCTGAGCTTGATCCCAAGTAGCGCTGATTGAAGCGCTAGGGATGACGGCTGTTTGTCCCAATGTTGGTGCTTCCTGCGGCATGCTTTGGCTGAGTGACGCTGAAGAATGTGATTGCACAGCCGTGCCCGTGATTCCGACAGTTCCAAGGATAGTGAACGCGAACCTTGTTATCAATTTAAGCGGCAGCCACACAAGCCACCAGAGCGGTCCATATAATATGCGACGGAATATGAGCCAAGATATTGTTCCAACAAGAATATAGAATGCGGTTTCCAGGTACCAAGTGTCAGACTTCTGAGATCGGAGGAGAGAACCGATGAGATTGCGGGAGGATGAGAGGAGAGTGTCGAGATCGGTGTAAGACTCCGATAATGAGGATAGGGCAGCTGTCGATTGCTCTGTGATTATAGGGTTAGCAGATTGAAGACGGTCGCCAAATGCAAGAATAACCAACCTAGAGTTTGGTGGGCAAATTGACTTCGAGATAGTTCCGCCTGCATCAGCTGGTGCGTCCTGCGCAATGCTGCGGTAACATCGCTAGAGGCGTTCTTGACAATATCATCATGCGACAGCTTCTCGGTAGACTGGCTTCGGCGCTCAGCACTCTGTGACCTCGAAAACAATAGCTCTCTCTCCTTGCGTTTTGCAGCCTCCGCGTTTCGTTTCGCCTGAAGCTGAGCATTACGGAATTCCACCCTCGTCCTAGACAAGCAAGTTAGCAGGGTAGATTTAGGCGGGAGAGGCTCTTTACCTCTTGATCTCATCGGCCAGCCTCCCCGCCAACGCAACGATCCGCTCTTTCTCCAGCTCTTTCGCATTGTCCACACCTTTCCGTCCGCCTTCATTTCCGATCTCAAGTGCCTCGACCTCGACCTTCAGAATCTCCATCTGTTCTTCCGCTTCTTTCAACGAGCCATGAATCTCCTGCCCTAGTTCCAGGCGGGCCTGGTCACCTTGACCAATAGCCATTGTGAAATTCCTTAGGCGATCGATGAGCGGGTGTATCTGAGCCAGAGCTGTAGAGAGCTCTTTAAGGCGAGCTTGGAGAGCGGCTGTTGAAGCCATCATGGCAGTGTGTATTTAGTATAGATCAAGATTGTTTCGGTAGTATGTGCGCAGGTCGCAGGATATGTCCAAGTCATTGAATGCGGATTGATCAAGGATGCATCAGACAATTCAAAGCTGTTGCTCTTCGAGCTTCGCTTTGAGAAGGTCGATTCCCTTGCTGTCCAGTGCTATTTATTGCTTTGCGGAGGACCACCCGTGTCCACAATCCGCAGCGTCATATGTTCCTGAGGCCGGAAAGTGTTTGCATCTTTAACAAACATACCTCTCCGCCGCCGACTGCGAGGTAATTTTCTAGGTAGATCGGGAACAGCCCATCGCTATACAATTGATTCCCGGATCTCATAACCACCATCCTCACGTTCGAGGGTCTGACTGCGCCCGTGCTGTTCTTTCCAGAAATTATACAATCTCCCTCGATTGACCGGATCAAGCGCGGAAAGCTGACTCAACCAGCATCCGACTCGCGGTAATCAAAGGATCTCGTATGTTTGTCTCATCAGCTTCAGCAAGCATCCCCTGCGCTATAAACTGACTCCTCGAGTAGCGAACCTTCAATTGACCCTATTCGAACGTACATGTCAAAGAGACCCCGCCAAAATGACCATCCCCCTGCACACAATCACCTCCTTCCGGGCGACCTTCAACCCGTTCTCCCGGTCCGCTCGTCCCTGCCGCTTGCTCCTCTCTCTCCTCCGCAACCCTTCAACAACACCGGCCTCAAGTCCGACGCATATCGATATCCAAGTCACTCAGCTGCCGCGCCATTCGACACAGCTCCCGGAGATGACGGTAGGGTTCCGAGGAGGCAAGGAGGTCAAGATCGAGGTCGGCAAGAACCAAATGAAGATTGGTGATGTGATCGAAGAACTTGCGCGTGTGGGACGGAGTATCGAGCGAGAGCAGAGCCTCAAGGGTTGATTCTGGGGTCTGTAGATTGTTCTTCGTGTTTTTGTTTTAGGTATCATTGCGGGTTTCACGCTACGGCGCCGAGGACATCGGGTTCGTGTTTTCTCATTGTGCTTTTATACTATAGAAGGGGAGGGTCGAGCAATGATTGTTGTATCTGAGATTTGGAAAAGACGTTGACGAGCCATAACCTGAGGTGACGAACTTGTATCTATTAGCATTGAACAACATATTTCTACTTTTCAGCCCGCCAGATCTGTTTATTTTATAAGTGTTGACAGCAAAATACGTCGGCTTCAGTGAAAGAGGATCCTTCACGGTACTTGCATTAGTTTCAATATAACTGATAGATTCTACGAAATCAGTCCCAGCACTTTTCTAAGAATATGAAGCAAATGTGGGAATATGCAAAGCACTAAATATTCGCCCGTTGGACGAACAGGAAGCATTTTAGATTTCTAGAACTTTTGTTCAATATAGATTTAAACAGCAGCACCAGAGATGAAGAACCATTTGTCAATGCTGCCATCAATGGGCGCAGGAGGCAGGTTCTCGCCCTTAGGGATGCTGGCAAGTTGGGACGGATCGGCGCGGTCAGGGGAGTTCTCAACAGAAGTGTTGGCGCTGTCAATGTCAGTTGAATCCTTGCCTCACGGGTGTAACTACGATCAATGGAGTACTTACAGGCTGATTTCGCCACGGGGGCTCTTGCCGGTGATGAGCTTCTCCCAAGCGTCGGCGCACTCGCGGATAACATCGAGAGCGTACCTAGAAAAATGAAATGTTAGCCTCCGGGGGATGATATCAGACGGAAAGAAGGAACCCACTTCTTGTTCTTGCACTCGCCAGAGAAGGCAAACTGGTTCTCGGGCTTTCCGTCGGGGATCTTGTAGATACGGAACCATTCGTTGGTAGCACGGAGAAGGCCAGGAAGGTGACGCTCAACATCCTCAATGTCGTTGAGCTTAGGGGCAAGAGGGTCGTTGATATCGATGACGATGACCTTCCAGTCGGTCTCCTCCTCGTCGAGCAGAGCCATCACACCAAGGACCTTGACCTGCTTAACCTGACCGGGGTAACCAACAAGCTCGCCGATCTCGCAGACATCGAGCGGGTCGTTATCACCCTTGGCCTTAGTCTCGGGGTGGACAACGTTGGGGTCTTCCCAAGTCTAACCCATAGAAAGGTCTCCGGTTAGCATTGACTGGCCTGGAAGTGCACCATGTCCATGAAGTTGGCTTACCTGAGGGAAGGCACCGTAGTTCCAGAGGTAACCCTTGTGGGGGAAGCAGTTACGGACGAAACGGAGCTTGCCCTTCTTGACATCCTGCTTGATGGGGTTCAGGAACTCCTCCTTAGAGATCTAAATATCCAAGCCGAATCAGCGAATGCTCCGTAAACAGAAATAGCACCCCTAGTGTCTCGAAGATCTGGATTGCGTACCTCCTGCTTGGCGTTGGTCCAGCGGGGAATTTCAACAACCATGTTGAGAATGGTCTGCTCAGGGTTGGCGTAGAGGGGAATGTCGTGGAAGGGAGAAACTGGGACGCCATCCTTCTCAATGTAGACACGGTGCTCCAGGGTGTTGGCCTGGCCGATCTTGCGAACGGTGTAAGACATGTTAGGCGATTGCGGCGGGGTATAAGAAGAAAAATGTCTAGAAAGAAGGGCAGCACGAGTTGACGCGGAGCTGACCGACGAACGAACTCTTGACAATGATGACGAAGACAAATTTGCTTGTTGAGGGGAGGAGAAAGAAGACAAGATGGAAGAGGAGGAGGACGAGAGGGAGGGAGGAGGGGCTTGTAGAGTGGGGGGAGCCAGCGTTGCTGATGTGCGTGGACTGGGCGAACGAGAGTTGGCGAGGGCCGGTGAGGCGGTGGACAGTCGGAGCGATGGAGACAGGGGCAGTAGTGCTCTGCTGGGCATGCGCAGAGCCACCGGGGACATTGATTGTATATAGAGGAGAAAAGTAATTCGGGCAGAGTTCCTCAATTGACAGATCTAGATCGATTTTTAAGCTTGTGATCGTGACCTTGGATCGGCTTCATGCCGTTTATAGCACTGTTCCAGCGAAGGGGATCAAAGGCAAAAATTGCTGGAAATTGTCGGGATGGAAAATCGGCGTCGGGAATCCTGGCGACAGGTGTCCGAGGCCCATCTACCTGACCATAAAAGATACCTAGGTACAAAGACATTCTCCCCCTCTATGCTACTACTATTAATTATTGACCTTCTCTTCCTGCTGTCCGTTGTCAATTTCCTTTGCGATCATAGTAGGAACTATTCTCGAATTGACCATTCATCACGGCTCATTGGACGTCTCTCAAATACCCGGAAGCTACCAGAGGTAGTCGGCACGACAAAGGTCCTCGGCGCATAAGAAAGAATAACAATCAGCGGGGCTCCGCAGTTTATATTAGTGCTATTCCGCTGTTGTGATGCTAGCCTGTCATTCTGTTTGAGGTAATGATGATATCTAACTTGCGTTAGGATCATGGTACTCCGTAGCAGGGTGCTTTCAGGTATACTCGATCGGTGCAGGCATTCAAAGACCCATATTGAACAATGACCAGCTTACAAGGCCATTATTATATAAGAACAATAATTCTTAACTTTTCTGGTCAGATCTCTCCATACTGGATCTCTAATAATTCATCTTACAGGGATCGCGTGCCCTGCCCTGAATAACCTTATTTTTACCTGGCCGCTTACTCCGCCATATTATCATGTTACCTTGGTTTCGTCTATGCCTCCAGAGTGTTAATATTGAGTCTAGTGCTCAGGCATGCAGGAAGCTACAACATAAGCACAGCGATTATCTCGTCTGAATTGGAGGGAGGAATCAGCTCTCAATATAAGAAAGAAAGTGACAGAATACCAGCATATCTTGCCTCATCCATTCAAGGTTTTCTCCAATAGAAGCCTCTCATGCGGCTTGACGAACGGACTACCCCGAAGTAGAGAGGTACTGCCGATGGCGGACAAAGCCTTATCAGATTATCTTCACGTGATTTCTACTTTTTCATCTCCGCTTTTTTAATGTCCGTTGCCATCCACTTTGTAGTCATCGGTTTACACTACTTCTACAGAACGACTTCATTTAATACACTACGGCCCCTGTCGTTTCACTGCATTTCTCGTGCCTCAGAACTTTGATAATGATATGCTAAGATTCCTCCGATCCGCAATGACTTCGCTCACGGCACCCGCACCCCGCGTTCCTATCCCCGCCAACGGTGTCGACTACCGTGGCAAAGTAGTTCTGGCACCGATGGTACGTTCGGGGGAGCTGCCTTCACGTCTTCTCGCTCTCAAATATGGGGCGGATCTTGTTTGGGGTCCTGAAACGATAGACCGATCGCTCATCGGAGCCACCCGACGAGTGAACCCTCGCAACGGATGCATCGAGTATATCAGATTTCCTTCGAACGGTGGACGTGAAGACAAACCTGCTAAGGAGTCCATTCTATATCGGATTGACCCCGTGCGTGAGAAGGGGAAATTGGTGTTTCAAATCGGTTCTGCATCGCCCGAACTGGCCGTAGAAGCAGCCAAATTGGTCGCAGGCGACGTTGCCGGGATCGATTTGAACTCCGGATGTCCCAAACCTTTCAGTACAAGCGGTGGAATGGGAGCAGCACTCCTACGGACTCCCGACAGGCTCGTCTCTATTCTTGAATCGCTTGTTCGGGAAGTCGGAAATCCTTATCAGATCGGCATCTCGGTCAAGATTCGTATCCTGGAGACACCGGAGAAGACCGAAAGCCTCGTCAAGAGACTCGTTGCCACAGGTATTACAGGCTTGACTGTCCATTGCCGCACGACACCAATGCGACCTCGCGAACGCGCCATCCGCGATCAGTTGCCGATGATTGCTTCTATCTGTCGCGATGCTGGTGTTGCATGCGTCATGAACGGCGACGTCACCTCTCGGGACGAAGCGCTTGCGCTCATGAAGGAGTTTGGGGTGGACGGAGCCATGATAGCGACAGCGGCCGAGTCGAACCCGTCATGTTTCCGCTCCGAAGCAGAGGGTGGTTTACTCCCCTGGAGGGAGGTCGTCCGCGACTATCTACAAGCCTCTATCGAGTGCGAGAACCGCTTCGGAAACACCAAATTCCTCATGAACATCCTCGTTCCAGGGAAAAACAGGGAATTCCAAGATGCAAAGACAGCAAAGTCCTACTCCGACTACTGCCACTTCCTCAAGTTCGATGACCTGCTTCCGGCTGCCGCCCGAGTGGACGAAATCCTCAATCTCACTGACAAGTCCGTCTACAAGAAGAACGAAATAGAGGACTCCGCACGCGATGTCGCCGTCAAAAACGCCCTCGAGAATAACGAGACCGCTCGTGCGGCAAGCGGTGCGCCCAGGCCCAAAGCAGCCTCGCCAGCCGTGAGCGGAGGAGGGCCCATTCGCACCAACTCCATCCCAGCTCCTATCAAGTCGAAGCCGGAAGATTACCCTATCGATATCACCGTCCCAGCTACAGAGATGACTCAGAAGCAGGAGCTTGCTGCATGAATATAGGACTCATCTTCCACCTCTAGTCGCGTCCGAGGACTTTCCATTCTTGCTCGACTTCCTTCCTCTTTTTCAATCGCACGGCATAGCTTGTCTCTAATTCTGCATGTTATGGTGTACGTATGGATGACCTTTACCGGGTTTCTTTGTCCGGAGTTTGTTTCTAGATATCTGTTTATAGATTCCCACCTTTTGGTTCATGAATATATTCTTTCGTCTTAGCTCAACTTTTGCATTACGTTGATGTCCATCGCCAGACGGTCTTGTGCCAGACAATGGTGCTATCTGTCCCATATCGATACCAGTGGCCAGGGCGGTAATTTCAGAGACACACTCCGGGAATGGTTGATGCCATGGAGGTAGCGATGCGTAGTTTGCACTGCCCCTCGGGGGTCCTACTACGTACCTATTTACATACCTAGTTAAAGCGTATTGAGCCCTTGTGTATTTCGTTCTTCGCGCCGAGGGGGACTTGTGATACAGCAAGGCAAACAACTGCTCTCAACTGCTCTATTAAGGATATAGAGGACCAAAAACAACCTCTGTTTAATCCATAATACTCTTATTGCTCTAAAAATGTCACCAACCGCTACAAGCGTTGGTGAATGCCATGGATGCTATGTAACCCCTGGAAAGAAAGAACATTGGCGGGACCCATTGAACCATGCCAGATCCGAGAACAGTCCCTCGACAATCCGATACATGATGATATGCAGACGAACGACTCGCTTGTAGCAGAAAACGCGTTCTAGACAGAAATCCAAGTCAATCAGATTAACTGTAACAGATGACTCTGAACTGAAAGAGGATCAGGCGTTCATGCCGTCTGGTTTCGCCTCCTCTTGCTTCGCAAGAAGCATATCCTCCACGACCTTCATTCCAGCTTCTTCACCCTTCTTGCTCTCGGTTTCGTCGCCTGCAACGGCTTGGTCGAGAGCCAACTTGGTTTGACCAAGAGCGTAGATCTGCTCTTCAATCGTGTCCTTGGTGACAAGACGGATGACTTCTACCTCCCTCGTCTGCCCAACACGGTGGGCTCGGTTCTCCGCTTGCACATCTTCCTGTGGGTTGAAGCTTGAATCGAAGATGACGACTTTGTTCGCACATGCCAGATTGATTCCCGCTCCGCCGGCCTTGGTCGAAAGCAGAAATACAGGAATGTCGGTACGCTCATGGAAAGCGTCTAGAATGGACTGACGATCTTCCACATTCGTGCGACCATCCAATCGAACGAAACCCAGGTGAAGAGTCTCAAGGATGTGCTCGAGGATATCCATAACAAGCGTAAACTGCGAGAACACCAGCGTCCGATCCCCGTTCTCTTGAAATCGTTTGAGTAACTCGCAGAGCTTGTCGACTTTGCCTGAGTTCATCCATTCGTCGTTTTTAAGAGCAAACTTTCCAAGCGAATGAGGGTGATTGAGACACAACTGATGACATTCAAAATCATTATAAGCCTGCAGCTCTTCGAAGATGATGTCTGGGTTGGATTGAGACCATTGCTCCTCCTTCAAGCAGGCCTTGGCCATACGGCTGAGGATCTTATCGGTGTAGTGACGACGGTATAACAAAGGATGTATAGCCGCCTGTCGAAGTTTCATCAGAATGTTGGCAGACCTGTTACCAGTCTTCTTCCCGGCAGCGCGGTCCGCAAGAAGCTGACGAACTTCTTCCTTTTCATGCTCGTAGATCTCCTTCTGAGCGCTGTTCAACTCGCAATACTCAACGTGAGAGATCTTACGCGGCAGGTCGATCACCTGATGCTTCTTCCGCCTTAATACAAACGGCTTGAGCATGGATTTTGCCCGTTCAATGCGCTGCGCCGAGAGAAGTGTGGAGTGCGACTCATCCACTGTCTTTGCCTTGTTTGCGAAAATATACTGAAGGTCTTCCTTGCGCTCTTGAAAGACCTTTGGAAGGATGAAGCCCAGTAATGAGGCTAACTCCTGGAGATTGTTCTGCAAGGGCGTACCTGTCAAGAGAAGTCGAAAACGGGCCGGGATCCGTATCAGCTTCTCATACAACACTGATGTACTGCTCTTGAGCATATGTCCCTCATCGTAGACACAAACACAGAAGTCCATGTTGCGCAAGAAATGAGCGTCAACCTTCGCCTTTGCGACAGTGTAGGTGGTGATAATCACATTGATGTCATCACGGTTATCTTCGATAGTCTGGCGGATCAGGGCGCGTTCTGCTTGCCCTGCATAGTAGGGCATGACAGACAACGTCGGGCAGAAGTTCTGAAACTCCCGAAGCCAATTCTCGAGTGTTGACGAAGGCACAACCACCAAGTGCGGTCCTTTTATGCCCTTTTCATACAAGTGGGCTAGAAATGCAATGACCTGGCATGTCTTTCCAAGTCCCATGTCATCGGCCAAAATGCAGCTCAATTGTTTCTCAAACAGCAAGGACAACCAGTTAATCCCCACAATTTGATAATCTTTCATCTTCAGGTCCTCACTCATAATACCGGGTTGAGAAATGAAACGAGCCTTGCGTGAACTTGACGCAGGACCATCGCTATCATCGTCGGTACGCTGACTAGCAGGTGTCCCAATGCCAGAATCGTGCGACTCTCGGTCAAGTGATACGAGCTCCAGTTCACCGTCCCGCTTTCCAAAGATATCAACGCCCCATTTCTTCATTTCTGCCGCGACCGGGCGTCCAAGCGCTTCGCATTTGGCGACTAATGAATCCACCGCTTCGTAACCCACCCACATATCGAGACATTTGTCCACGATTTTGTCACCAATTGGCTTCGGCGTCTTCCGGCCCCTGGCGCCCTTTGGCTTTGTGCTTTGCTCCGTTGATGGGGCGGGTACAGCGCGGACCTCGTCTAGGGACCTGAATGGACGGTGAGAGATGATGACTTGGGCAACATCCTCCGTCGTTGCAGCCAGATCTGCAAGCTCTACAGCCTGACACGTATTGATGAACCTCAAAACCTTGATTCCCGATTCCCCGTTCTCCAATGGATCGTCCACACCAGAATCGGAGTCGTCCGTTATGATCAAAGGTGCTTCAGGTGATTCGGAACGCGCAGGCGAAGGCTGTTTCCGTCCCTGTACCAGTCGTCCAGGCTTTTTCTTGGGAGGAGTCTCGGAAGGAGTAGGACTTGGGGAAACGACACGATTCTTTGGTCCTCTCATCAAGCGTCTCCGTGGCTTCGCTTCTTCCTCCTCCAGCGCTTGTGGTTGCGACTGCGATTGGGTCCTCTGGCTTGCCGAGTTCTTCTGCAGGTTCATGGCCGACCACTTATCCTGGATTGTCCCTCGAGCTTTGATGTTTTGCTTCGCCGGTGCGATCTGGTCGGCTTCTTGAACTGCAATCAATTCATCGTCGGACGAACCAGGTGCATCTTGTTCATCTGTATTTGCCAGATGGTCCAATGCGTCCTCATAATTGCCCCGCTTGAACACAAGAGCTTGCATGCAGGCTTGGACTGATTTCTGCGGCATTACTCTCAACATTCTCTCCACTTTGACCCTCATCTGGTAGTCCTGAATATCTTGTAATGACATAACCGCCACCTCCACTGGCTGAGCGCGGGAAGGGCCACTCTGCCTGGCCTTTTTAACGGGGATTCCTTTGGGAGTCGGGTCCATCTGAGAAGCAGCGCGTTTGACGCTAGGGTTGTAGACCGCGGAGGAGGTGATCTCCTTGAACCGATCAAAGGAAGACGAAGAATTGGCGCTCACCGGGGAATCCATGACTTTTTCGGGACTTCGCGATGACTTAGTAAACATAGACGGTTTGATATCTGTGCTTCTTTTCAATTGGGTGTCTTCGTCGGACGATCCACCGACGTATGTTGGGCCGTCGTCGTCAAGGTCTATGAGGGGTGTACGTTTCGCAGGTCCGGCAGAGGCAGGAGGGCAGAATCGCGTTCCAGGAGGCGCCATCGAGCTGGAAAGGCGACCTCCCAGCGACGCAGGACGAGAAGGCGAAGACGCCGGACCTGGGGGAGAAGAAGCGGCAACTTGGACGTGACTTTTGACTGAATGAGGGACATCAATGATTTGTGTCGGTTGAGTGAGACGCTGAGAAGCAGGGGTCAACGATTGTGTTGCAAGTGAGTGGAAGGGCTGAGCGGGCAGGGGAAGTGTGGCGATAGTCTCATATTCAGTATCATCCTTGACGCCGGTCGGAGGCGTACTGCGGACAATCTTCCTGTCGCTCACGGGGGTATCAGGGACGGAGTCGTCCATGGTTACAATCGACAACACGCTATTAAGAAATAAAGATCGAATTAAAGATGGACAAATCAAGACAGCAATGAAACAGGAGCAAAACCCCCAACGAAGGGCCGAAAGAGAGCTCGCCTGCTTCTCCAGAATTCATTCCATCACTGTCGTCTTTTTTTCCCTCTAGCAAACGCGGCGGACGCGCCTGGGTCACGTGAACTGGCGCCTCAATTAAGACCAACTGGGAAACAATAGCACACAGCACCGTCGATAATGCAGCATCTATGGGCAAGTCAAATCAGCATGTAAAGATAGAACAATAAATTTATTCCAATTGTTAAGCGGCAACATTAATCATACGATTGTATTAATTTCCCTCGAAATGTCGCCAGTGCCTCTCTACCTATTCACGCCATTACACTATTGAACAAGATCGACCAATCAAATGCCGCTGAGGATTAGGTACCTATTCATCAGCTCCGCTCAATGCGCCCCATACCTTTACCTGCCATTAGGTCACGTAGCTTAAGCTAAGCTACCTACCCTACTATGAAGTAACACTTTTACAAGTAGATGCATATCAAGCTCTCACATAGGTCAACCTCTTATCTAGCATTATTCTTCATTGAGAGCAACTGATCGAGCTTATTCGAAGAAGAAAAGCTTGCATCTGTTCATCACCATTCTCGGCTGGTCGACAATTGCATATTGATTATTTGAACCTATTCCTCCATCCTCGACTCGAAAGTTACAACAGCAACAAAACAGGAGATTTTTCCCTTGATTATTGTACACTCACAATGACTAGCCGTCGCACTCCAGAGAAATCCTATGCAGAGGCTGCTGCTGCGCCGCCGCCAAAGGAATCAGCTCCTTCTGATGTTACCCCTGCCGTTCCTGCGTAAGTAGTTCCCAATACATGTCGCCATACCGTCCGCGGTCCGAATATATGGACTGTCTCATGTATAAATTGATATCTGCTTACACGTATATAGAGATGTCATCTACAAGCTGCTGGGGTTCACAGCTGCCATGGTTGTTGGTCCTATCGGCATGTACTTTGTCACAGTCAACTCCGGTGGTATGTCTTTCTTCCATCCGATCACTGATTTCGCTTCATTTGACATTAGTGTTGACTTGAATAGCGAGCTCAACTGTGGCTGGTATCACTGCCGCCATCACTGCGAATCTGGTCTTATTCGGTTATATCTACGTGGCATGGCAAGATGATCGAGAAGAGAGGGAAGCAGCAACAAAGAAGAAAGAGAAGAAGGCCCAGTAAATTGGGCCAATTTGGCTGGCTAATTAGTTCCAGTCGCTTTATTCCGTTTCTCGATATACCTGTATGTGTACTTGATATGTAATGATTCCGACCGGCGAAGTTGTGGATACTGCGTGTTGAAAAGCTGTGAGCAATTCCGTTCCGATTGTTTGTTGAATAGTCCCATTCCATCCCTAATGTTTCATGGTCAAGCATGCGATGATTGTCACACACTATGTGTCGCATGCCCTTAGTCCTCCTCACAAGATGTCCAAGTCTCAAGTCAAAGCCACTGACGCCTGCAGATGCACGAACAAGACTCGTGGTATGTGATAAAGTCAAGAAGTAGTGTTCAAAGAAATGCAAATTGAACAACTGTCAGTATGCCGGTCTTCTCTTGACAAATTCCTCCAAATCAGCCTTGGTTGCAACCCCGAGTACAAACTTCCGGGACGCATCAGTGACCACAGCAAATTGCTGCTTTTCTCTCTTTTCCCCGTTGGGGCCCGTTTCACTCTCGAAGAACTGCTCTAACTCCTCTAATGGCGTCTCCATTGTGATGACCTGATATGTGCCACGCTTGCGGTTGAAGCGCTGCATGGCAGTCGAGACAGTGTCTGTTTCCTTGACGGTGCCTTGTTTGAGCAACTCCTTAAGTCGCGGTATGCTGAGGTATCCGAGTAGAGATCGATTCGATGAGATGACTGTCAGGTGGGTGTAATCGCGTTCATATGCTGCGAGCATAGCGGAGGCAATGGAATCGTCGGGGGAGACGGAGAGCGCGGGAGGGGGGTCTAGATCTTCAACCGTAGCCTACAACAGAGGTTAGTCAAATCGAGGTGCTTCTTGTGGAATTCTGATTGTCTTAGAGGGAAGACGAACCCCTCTATACTTGTCAGCCCAGGCAGTCTGACTTGTGGATACCTCGACATTTGGGCCGAGTTTCTCACGGGCGAATGCCTCGCTGGCGGTTATATAAGAGGCCATTCTCGGAGGATAGTGTCACGGATTCAGGAGGGGTGGATTAGGATGAGGGGCAGAATGATTTTCAGCAGTGAGTCCTTCGGACCATCAATCAATGGCACTGTTGCAAAGTCACAAGAAGCCTGCAAAGAATTACTCGTCGCGATATTTGACAGTAATAGCAATTGAACTTGAGTCAAGGTTAATTTTATCGACTTTGGTCCACTAATTTTGACGGATCGGGATCGGCGCGGAGGGGAAAAAAGAGCGCTATTTGTGACAGTAGTAGTGGAGCGGAGAACGGGGGGTTAGTTAATCAGGATGCCTCCCAGAGTCCGACGTCATCGTCCTTCCGGCCCTTGTCTGACCTCTTCATCCCCTTCCCGCTTCTCATCTGGATGTAATCATCAATAATTTCGCTTGGGATCGTCTGTGCCCGTTGGCGTTTCTTCAAAAGTGCAAAGTTTGAAATCAGATTCGTATCCGTACTCATCTACTTGCCTTCTTCCAACCGGCTATCCGCTCACCAGCCTTACGAGTGGAGACAACGACTGGTATCGAGGATCCGTTCGTACCGGCTCACCAGATCAATCGACCAGACATCATCAATTAATAGTTATAGCTAACTGCGGTCAATTCCAAATTGACCACCATGTTTCCCTCTGACAGTGTGATCCTTGAGGCCTTCAACGCCCAGAACCCTCTGAACCGTCCCAAAGAGCCCAAGCAAGCGAGGGCTCCGGGTTCGATCGGACGGGAGCCTTTCCCGGCGTGGAGTGTGATTGACGAGTCCAAGAAGAAGGCTGATGCTTTCACTAAAGAGGCGGCTCGAGAATTCGATGTCGCCAGTCAAAAGGCCCAAGCCAAAACCGGCAAGATTGAGCCATGGACTCCCAAGTACTATGCAGCTTGTACCGTCGGTGGCCTGCTCGCTTGTGTACGTCTCGAGAGCTCATATCGTCTGTTCCGATCAACATTTAACCGATTAACAGGGTCTCACCCACACCGCAGTGACGCCACTGGATTTGGTCAAATGCCGCCGACAAGTTGATCCGCAGCTGTACAAGAGCAACATAGAGGCGTGGCGCGTGATTCGCAGTGCAGAGGGCATGAGAGGCATTTTCACTGGTTGGAGTCCGACATTTTTCGGATACAGCGTAAGCTGACGGTTTATGGCGCGGTTTTGATCAGAACTGACTGACAGGGGCAAAGGCTCAAGGAGCATTCAAATATGGAGGTTACGAGTTTTTCAAGAAGTTCTATTCTGATCTCGTGGGACCGGAGCGTGCCCATAAATGGAAGACCTCCGTGTATCTCGCTGCCAGTGCTTCGGCGGAACTCATTGCTGATGTCGCCCTATGCCCCTTCGAAGCTGTCAAGGTGCGCACGCAGACGACTATTCCTCCTGAGTTCAAGGGGACTTTCTCTGGAATTTCTCAACTCGTCGCCAAGGAAGGAGTGGCTGGGTAAGTTCAAGTCGCTTCTGAATCTACCTCCTGAATCTGTCCCCGCTGATCGCAACATAGTCTCTACAAAGGTCTGTATCCTCTCTGGGGTCGACAAATCCCGTACACCATGATGAAATTCGCCTCTTTCGAGACCATTGTGGAAGCCATCTACAAGAGGCTGCCCGGCAGGAAGGAAGACTACGGCAAGGGCGCGCAGACTGCAGTCGCCTTTACTGGCGGTTACATGGCCGGTATTCTTTGCGCCGTCGTGTCTCATCCCGCCGATGTTATGGTGAGTAAGCTGAATGCTAACCGACTGCCTGGCGAGTCATTTGGTGCTGCAATGGGCCGTATCTACAAGGAGATTGGCTTCAGGGGTCTTTGGAACGGACTCCCCGTCAGAATTGTTATGATCGGAACCCTGGTGAGTCCTCTTTTTGCATGTGTTTGCGGTCATAAGCTAACAACTCTTTGTACAGACTGGATTGCAATGGATGATGTGAGTTTCACCCTTCAAGTATTAGAAACGATGGCAGAAGTACTGACCTTTTTAGCTACGACTCGTTCAAGATCTTCATGGGTCTTCCAACCACTGGCGGTGGACCACCCGCTGAGAAGAAAGAAACAAAGACTGCCGGCTTCTAGAAGATTGAGGGTAGGAGTATTGTGATAGTCTTCGTGCTTTATCGGTTACAGTGAGATCTGGAGGACGGTCTTTTCATGTAGTATGTTAAAGGTAGTCATAATTGAAATAGTGAATAAAGTTTGTTGATCGACTGGTCTTCAAGTACTCTTCGACTATGATAATTCCCATTGCTCACTGATACTACCTAGGTAGTAGGTAGGTATCATCGTCGCCAAGACATCTGTTATCAGCAACCACTTTAGTCACAGCTGGGACCAATCACTAAACACACTATCGGCCTATCTTATCAGCCCTGTACTGCCCCTCGACGTCACAGGCAACTCTCTCCAGTCTCCCAAACCACGAGGCTGTATGCGTACTTTGACGACTGGTTCATCATTATTATGTAGCATATAACGATGACCTTGGTTTCCTAATGATCTTCTCAGGGTTAGAATGAGTGGTGCACTTTTTTCCATTCTTTAGTCTGACCTGTTGCCGTAGTTGCCCCATCTTTAGTCCTTGTCTTTATATATCCAGTCCTCAACCTCTCACATCCCGCATTTATCCACGGCCCCTCCACCGAGCATATTGCTTGTTATGTAAGCCATAGTATCCGTACCATCAACTGATTTACACTTCTAACCTCTTCATCCAAGTATCTCCCTCGCTTCTGCAGAGTACATACCTCCCAAACCTCACCAAACAACAAAACTACCCACCACCATGGGTGAAAACGAACCAGTCGTCTCGCACGGCCGCGGAGGTACGCATACCATACACACCTAGTCCACAATACAGTAACCTTCACGAATCCCCTCTAACACCCATGGCAAACCAGGCCAGGGCAACATCGGCGCAGACTCCACCCCGTACGACCCTCTCACCACCCAGACCACCGATTAGACCTCTAACCAAACCCCAGATACGTCGATGCAGGCATCGTCCGCGAAGGGCCCTACGGCGACCAAGGTGATGGCGCCTACTCGGCTGGTGTAAGCCTGCCCTTCTCCCCGCCCATCAAGCAGGCTGCAGACCAAGTGAACAGATACTGAGGGAATGACCGTGACAGCGCGGTGGAGCCGGCAACATCGGGTCGCCCAACGTGCGGCCCACGTCGAAGGTGCCCCACGACACGGAAATCGTCCCCGAGCTGGCGATCCGCAAGTCGACGGATGAGAACTACCATGTTGGTGTATGTTCATGTTCATGTTCCCGTCTCAATTTTCTTTTCAGCGCAGTGTTGTGGTGTGCTGTAACTAACTTTCCCCTTCAACCAGCGCGGCGGCCAGGGGAACGTCCACCTGGACGAGGAAACCCGTAAGGAGAAAGAGGAGAAGAAGCGCCAGCATCAGGCTCCTGAGGGGTTGGCGGATAAGCTCAAGCATAAGCTTTTTGGAAGGGGTTAGATGATACGGTATGGTGGGGGAGAGATGGATTGTTAGTACGGCAATACTGTGTTTAAGATATTGTTATGATTCCCTGTCTGCTTTTTGATAGTTAATAGGTCTATTGTTGATTTGTCTTTGTGATATATATCGAGGATGGATTGGCTGGTCAGCATCGTTCGTTGTCAGCCTGTAGAATAAATCGATAGATTGATATGCACAATTAGGATCTAGACCTCGTTATGTAAGATTGTAAGCCTCTGTTGAACAACAACTGCAGTCTCTTAGACTATCGGCATCCTGCATAAGCCTATGAACATGCAGATCTCAGGTGTGATTTCAACATACACCGCCTGTTGATAACAAGTACCCGACCATTCGTCAGCGGAGGATCGATCCCATCGCATCTGTAGACCCCTTTGATGCAATCAGAAACAGGGGTAAAATATGTACTCGAAATATCAGGCAAACACGAGAACAGCACATCAATCAATTGATGATTCGCTCGGGCATCCATGTATCGTGACATCGTCAAGCATAAACGTATCAAGCTGCAAGACAGCTCGACGAAAATCAGCGGGGTTAACATTAACAAAAAGCAAAGACGCAATTTCCCTGATTTCCCACGTCTGAACTCGAGAAAAACGCCCACGAAGAACAATCGTTACATACGTTAGAAGAATAGCGAATGAGAACCAGATAACCGCCTATGCCTTATTCCTTGCCAAACTTGCGCTTGAACCAGCTCTTTCGCTTATCCCCTGTATCGGACATGTTCACCGATTTTCGCAGTTGACGCGCTGATGAGGCGGCTGGGATGCCGCCGACAGGGCCCCCGGCATTGGGATCGGAGGCTGGTACTTGGTTGAAGCTATGTACGGGCGGCTTTGGAGGTGGTCCTGGCGGATAGCCATTGAGATTGAGATTGGGCTGAGAATTGAACCCTTGCTGTCCAAATTGTAGCTGCTGAGACAATTGGTCGATCGAACTGTTCACGGAACTGGGGTCAGTCGAATTGCCCCAAGCATCAGTGTGGCTCCCACCCGACCCAGAGGCCGCAGTGATATTATCGAAGGATTTTTGGTATGAATGCTGTGCGTGTCCATTCGAGCCGTTGGTGTATCCTGTCTGGTCGGTATACATGCGCGGGTTGGGTCGTGGTCGACGGCCACCGCCTTGGTTGTACGGGTAGTAGCCATTATCCTGAGGCTGGCCATTGTAAGTATCAACATAACTCTCTGGTCGCGAATAGGTTCCCCGTTGCGTGTAGTAACCACTCTGATCACTGTATCCTCTGTTCGGATAGTACCCGTTTCCACGGCTGGACTCTACATGAAACCTGGTTGTTAGCATACAATATCACAAAATGACCGATGATCAGTCTAGAAGGGCGTATTTACCTCCATAGTAGCTGCCACGTTTGTTGTGCTCCCCACCGTTAGGTGACTCTGCAGATACGCTTGTTAACAATCTGAAATGGACGTGAAAGATAAAGATTCAATCTCACCTGTTCTCGCCCAGGAAACGGGTCTACTACTGTACGTCCCTTCAAAAGCAGCTTCAAAAGCTCGGATGGTTTCTAACGGACGTTCGAATCGGGGACGAGTGGGATTCGCAAGATCGGGCTCAGCTTTGATCGCAAGAACTGTTAGTAAAAAGTCGCAGCAGATTGTACTAGCTATCGTTACGTACTGATAATCTGCCCATATCGGTCTCTGTGCTGCATAGTTCTTAGAGAGCCCAGAGTCGACTGTTGGAGGGCAACGGCGGCTAATTGATCAAGAGGTCAGTTACAGTATGCGCATGTGGTAGACATCACATCCTGGGGCAGGAATGGAGTTTAGGCATGGAGTCCAAATCGTGGACGAAATCGCAGAACATTGAGCGACCGAAAGAGAGTTAGATATGCGACCAACATACCTGGTTGCGCTTCGTTCATAGCAAGCGTTGGATCGGCTTTGGTATGTAAACTGCGCCTGTGCTTCTCCTCAGAAGATTCCCTGAGAGAGATTTTATTGCTGGCAGCGTTGCTTGACCGGCGAGATTTATCAGACCTGCCACCGAAACTGAAACCACGACTGCTCCTGGGCGACGCGACCGACTGGGAGGAGGCCATCTTTATTTATGTCGAGCACTCGAGCCCTTTCTTCTGCTTCGACTAAGTCAGTTAGCGGCCGATAAACAAGTTTGTCAACAGCTAGCTCCACTGACGGTAGTAGCTCCGTTGTGATCTGCCTGAACTATCTCAGGTTGGCGGCCGTAGTGGAGCGCAACAGGTGGGCACTGCCAAGGATTGTATGATCGAACACGATGCGCTGTGTTGCTTTGGATTGGTCTATCAAAGGCTCGATAACTAGGTAGGAGTTTTGAATGCAGCGAACGGTTGGTGAACGAACGAGTGGAAGCAATAGCTTGAGCTTTGAGACGCTTCCGCAGATTGCAGTGTCTATGCTGTGGAGATGCTCGCACTATACAGGGCCCCACAAGTCGTTGTTTTCGATTGAATTGAGCCGACAGATATCTTCTTTTACAGTTGTTGTATTGTCTTCAGGCAGCCAGCAGGTTGGCAAAAGCAAAAGAAAGCACTTCCGAAAGACGTCACTGCAAAAGGGGAGCGAGAGAGTGTAATTCGTAGATTTGCGCAGAGACACCGTGCGAACTTGCGAGGAGGCAGGAAATAAACCCCGTAGCGACTAGCAAGCCGAAAGACAGCTGGATCGGCAGAAAAAGGATACTTTAAGCGTTGTCCGTAGATAATTGGATTTCGCGCCGCAAAGATCGACAGTGATGGTGATGGAAGTTGATAGACGTCAGTTCGGCGGACGGCAAAAGTGTCACAAGAATTAGGGCGTTCTCCAAACGAAGGTCAGCGAGAAGAAGTGCTAGAATAATAATATTCAGCTAGCTAGAGACCGAAGAAAAAAGCAGGCTGATAGACCACAGTTATAGTGGTAGTAATTGAGAAACACAAGAGTTCCAGGTTGACGACAGACGCCACGCAATATTTTGGAGAGAGGGGAACCATAACCAAAAGAAAATAAGCCCAAAGCAAGTGCTACTGTGCCATGCTGTGCTACTCCCACGAGTCGGATGGCGTATATTATTGAAGCCACCTGACGACGTAGAAGGCTCTGGTTATGTCTATTAGTAGTAGGCTAGCTAGTAGGATCTCGGTATCGACTACATATCTGGTCGACTACATTACGTACTCTTCGTATGGAGAAAAGAAGATCATATCCCAACAATTATAACAGCAATTCCTAGAACCCTGGATCTGCCACTCTGCCCAAGTTCGACAATACATCTCTTTCCTTCTTGGTAGAATTGCAGGGCCACGATCTAGTCTAGGCAGCCGGCAATAAAAAGCAAGAAAATGCAGTAAAGGTAAAATACCGCTAGGCCCAAAAGTCAATAAACTCAATTAGAATCCAACCGAATTATTACAGCTACTCCAATGTCCGAGACAACAAAGGTCCTGAGCGGCCCACAGGCTTCCCTCACTGGCTGCCGGCCGTTAAGCAAGGAACCAATCGGCTACCCGGAGAAGTCCAGGAACTGGGTCCATCCAGTCCTTGTGTCAACAAGTTCCTTGGATGTGATCGAACGCAAGTGTCATGGACTCGTGTGCTTGAGAGAATGCAGAGAGCATGGGTTTATTGTGTAAATACAAAAGAATTGTTTGATCAATAGTTTACATTCTTTCTGACCGTTAATGGTGATGTGTTTGGAAGGAGCGACTATATCATCATTACTTATCCTGGTGGACAAGTTATTTTTATTTTTAGCTTAACTCTAAAACTGATTGGCTTTGGACAGGATTCGTCTTTTGTACTCGAAGTACAGCAGCCGATTGTTACACCACCACCACCACCATTTGTACCTTATGTACCGGCATATGCCCAGTCAATAATCCCTGTTCAAAGACAAACAATAACCTGAATCTCTGAATCCATCTGTATCCGCGTCTCTCCCATTGGTTTCTCTCCCGTGCCAGCTGCTAGGAGACTTGAAAAAATGCAACCCGATAATCTACTAGTTCGAGGTCATATCAGGGCGCGGGTTAGCCCATGCTACACTGCACAAACCACAAAGTACTCCATACACAGTCCGTGCCTATTACTGTCGCGAGCATTGGTCAGCATCCTAGCTCAGACTTTTGGAGTCGATATCCGTTGAATCAAAATGCAAGGTACTCCCGTCTCTTGTTCATACACGATCCCTATCATATGCGCACAAGTCTTGAAGAATGCTTCGAATGGGATTCCGAGGCTATTTAGACGTCACGACTCACCACGCACGAGTTGGCGAGGATCTTCAGTATGATCTGGTGGGTCTCTGTGGTGCGGGATGGCGCATTACTTTAATTATCACTCCACACACAGTCGAAACGATTCTCAGATCTGCTGAGGAACTGAAGCAAGGGGTTCAGAACTCCATTAACCTTGACTCTCTTGGCTCCGTGTTCTGATATCACATTCGCTTGGCATATGGCATATTTGTATTCAGGAAGATAACTCTTGTACAGAGAGTCACACTGAAAGGACGCAAGATGAAAAACGATCGATAGTCTTCAGTGGACAAGACCAGACTGCTTAGATGTATGTAACTCACTTCCTACGTCTGAACTGGCCGGTGAGTAAACTCGATTCCCTCCGACTTCAGACCTACCTAGTATATGGAAGTACACGTGCGTTCCAGTTGATCAACACTTGAACCCTCACTCGATAAGGCACTCATCTTTGAGCCAATTTGAACGCTCTGCATAACAAGCCACGGTCAGAAATTGACTGGAGCATTCCAATTACATCACGAAACCGAATGACGGGTCGTGAAAATTGCAAACCAACAGATCGCAGGGATACCTACTGTGACAGCAGAAGCATCTTACATTACTCCATTACCAAGTCAGCGCACTGATACTGCAAACCAGTCAGCAGTGGCTGTTTCTCTGAAATACCTTTTGACTTAGATGCAGGCAAAGCTGTGGTACTACGTACATAGTTCCTGGACCTGCATGTTGTGTACCACGATTTCAATCCGAGTATGGCATCAGGGTCCTGTACGTATATGATTTTATAGGTGTTGAGAAAAGTCATGACTACTCGTTCCTATTACACCCGCCATAGACTGCTCGGTCCAGCTAGGGGACGTGGGTGATCTGTTGTTCTCTATAGTTACTGTCAGGAAATCACTTCCGGTGAATGATTAGCCGTGATTATTGGGCGTAACGCAGCCGCAATTTCTGGGAAGCCCAAGAATAACTGCACGACGGGGTCTACTAAAGGGAGCCTGGTAGATGAATTCGTGTGGTAGAAGGATTTCAGAACACTGATTTGGACTCGCAAGGGTCATGCTGTGTCGGGGTTGGGCGACTATAAGAGGTCATCAAAGTCGAGCTGCCTGGCGTGTATGGCAGAGCGAGAAGTGAATAAAACACAGATTCCAACTATCCCTGAACCCACACGTCATTCCGCTACCATACGTGACCCTAATTCAAAGTGCTCTTTGTTGAAATGTATGGATTTGGTTGTTTATGAGTGTCAGATACACTGGGAAAGAAGCCATGTTGTCAGACAAGGCACGTCATGCTCGCCAATGTAGATAACAGGACAAGCCCTTCTAGATGCCTGGAGGCCGACAATGTCACCACGCTGGTAGAGTCTGAAGAAAACAACAAAAGTTCTTTTGATTTTAATTCGTAGGGCTGGTCGGCCCTGCCTCTCCCACGAACATTATCAACCCGCCAACTCCATCATCTCAACATCGGCTCATACCGTCGACTCCTCGCCCGACTGTCTGTGCGATGTTTCCGGATTGCCCAACTAACAGGTAATAAACACGGGTCATTTAGATGTTGGAGGGGTAGAGCATGACGCGGACGGTAGCACCGAAGGACTTGGGGGGGAGGTTGTGGCGGAACTGAGCGCGGACAACGCCGGAGTTGCCTGTCAAGTTGATATCGTCAGTTGTTGTTCCTGCTAGCAGCCATCGTTCGACACGACTGCAATGCCAATATCCCTTCCATCGCATTGAATCACATACCGTGCGGCCGGGTAACCTTGCCCCAGATGACCCGGATGTTGGAACCCCGAACCTCACGCTTTGCCCGGTAAACGAAAGCAACCTTCTTGCCGAGGTAGAAGCTGTAAACGACCGTCTTAGCTGCATGTTCTCTTCCCTGTATCCTGATCCCTTCCGCGGTGTATACTCACTTTGCGGCCTCAGTGCTGTCAACACCGTCGATCTTGATCAGACTATACGAGGTGTCAGCCTCCAATATCCCTCGACGTCCATCTTCACGGTGAATAGCTACCTGGTGTTGGGGTTGACCGCGCGCTTGGAGCGCTGGTAGCTCAGGTGGCGACCCCTGCATAAAGAACTCGTATTAACCCATCTGTCCAAATGACTTTGTTTCGACTTGGCCCCTAGCCCCATCCCACAGTGCGACATTTGACATTGTATATCGCATTCCGAGTGATCGCGGCCCGACGGAGAATCGATGAGAAAATCGTGGTAACTTACTTGACGTAGACTGTGCAAGTAGAAAATACACCGTTAGCATGATCCTTTATGAATTCCATAATCGCACCGCATCCATTCCCGAAACCGATTCTTCAACCAGTGCGCACACATCGATAACAAGCTAAACAGAGAAGGATCACTCACGTCTGTGACCGTGTTCCGAAGGCATTATGACGGTTTATCTGAGCAACAGCGGGCAACGCAAACAAGTCGAAGGAAGGCAAAGATGACCCGCAAAAAGTCGTCCGGGTTGTCGTGATTGTCGTCGCTTCGATAGTCTGAGACGAGCAGCCGACCGCACAATGTCAATTTGCAAGGTGCGTTCAGGGCGGCTCGCCCTAACCCCAAACGGGACCTTAGCGAGCTGGACCGCCCGAGGGTTAAGCGAAGTCCCGTGATGGGGATCTGACAAAGGACCTAAGCCGCCTTGGGATTATGTCTGGAAGATTGGATTCTCCGGTTCCCGAGATAAGCTGATAAAGATGATAACAATCTCTCCGCCAAGACATGATGACTTTTGATCCAGGGCAACCCCACTACTACTGCTTCCATTCATTCGACATTT